>LD346277.1:154775-165553 GCA_001465055.1 Ptychodera flava
ATGTCAAAAACAACTACCCTGCAAATATAAAACTCTGACAATAAGTTATATTATGGAAAAACAAATCTGTAAAAGTATCCAGTGAATGGTGGAGACAATCAGGTGTCGAACACTTTCCATCTGTCTCACTATATATTTTACCGAAACAAATAAGCAAAAGACAAACGCACAAAATCGAAAGACAATACCAAAAATAATATTGATTGTTTAACATAAACATGATAAAAACGGTAAAGATAACCGATAAAATCTCACACAGCAGCCACTGAAATGAGAGGAGCAAAGTTATGTTAGATGGCAACTACGACAGCAACATGTTATTATCCAAACAGATTGCATGCCCAGCTTGAACAATTGTATCTAAAGTTACAGCAGATGGTGCCGCGACCATAATAGCTTAATCCTTACCAGTGTGCCCACTAAGCCAATTTGACGTGTCATGACACAGGGCAAATCCGCCTGACGCAATTGAAATTACAAGTAATCTGACACGTCACTGACGCAGCTGTAAAAAGCTGCCTATTCTCAACAAGTTCATGATTTACACAGATGCCACTTTCTCACATTCCTGGACGCTGGGAGTGTGGGAATAATAGAATCTCACTTTCTCACATTCCTGGACGCTGGGAGTGTGGGATCAACGGTGTGGGAATAATAGAATCTCACAGCCCCAAGGACCTGGGATCAGATTTCTCACACGAGTTGGGGATATTTTGTCTCACACGAGCCGAAGATCCCCAACAAGTGTGAGAAATCTGATCCCAGGTCCTTGGTGTGTGAGATTCTTTTTCTCCATGACCACAAAATGCGTTAAATTCACATGGGGCACGTACAACATTATCTAAAATTGTGACAACTCTGTCGTCTGCCACTGTACTTTGACCTGCTTACTTCGTCATGCCATTGGATAACATTTTGCGTGCGGAACGAAACAAGCTGTGTATCATCCAATCAGAGCTTGTGTAATATTTACTGCAGAGTGTGGGACGATTTCTGAAAGTGTACGTGGGATCGATTTTTCCCACAAAGTTGATCTCGCACTCCCAGCGGCCAGGAATGTGAGAATCATAAAATCTCACACCCCAAGGACCTGGGATCAGATTTCTCACACAAGAATATTTTTGGGGATATTTTATCTCACACAAGCCTGTGGCTCATGTGAGACAAAATATCCCCAACTCCTGTGAGAAATCTGATCCCAGGTCCGCTCGTGTGAGAGAAATTATCCCCAACTCGTGTGAGAAATCTGCTCCCAGGTCCTTGGGGGTGTGAGATTCTATTATTCCCTGTAGTTTTGGTCAAAAAAAATATCTGAATACTTTATTTCTGTAAGTCTCCGCATTGATACTGCGTGCCAATAGTAAAATTATCTTGCCAATCGATCAATGGGCGAGGAGGCAGCCATTGTCTTTTTTATTGTCTTTTCACTGACTCACACAAGTGTATCAGGAATGGAGGAAGAGATACGAGATCATAGAGGGCGCTCTACTTCTAACTGCTGACTAATAGTTATAATCTGTTCGTGCATGTGGTGACCCACAGCATGTTAGCTCTTCTTCAATTTGACTCAAAATTTTTTTCACCTCCCCCTAGAGGGCGCACTGATCCTTACTCTCTCACCCATGGCTTTCTGTATATAGGTCCACCCGCACTGTTAACAGCAATATGATTTCACCACACTATGGGTAAAACCAGTAATTGATATAGTTTGCTGTGATCAATATTTACACTGTACCTATATACCGGTACAGACAAGTTGGGTGCATTGATTACCCTGTGTATCATTTGAAAAATGCTAAGTGAAATTGATAACATTCAGAAAATGTTAGAGCCTGATTAAAATTCAATTTGGTGACGCTGAGAAATACTACATCCATGCCACGCTGTGAACTACCTGTACCACTAGTGTGGTGATAACATTTCCATTGATTCACAGTGGAATGTACACAAAGGGTAAATTTAGCATTTTCATGATTGCATGTATATAAATGCATCCAAGGGGCGGCATGTGGGAATGAAAAGTTTCGTTGAGAGGAATATAAATATATTAAATTATTTTCAAAAAATGTACAGAATTCATGAAAATTTCAAAGAAATCACAATGATTTGAATTGATTACCTTCATGTATTAAAAAATGGTTTAAAAAAATTTTGAAGTCTGGAAAATTAAGGTCATTTCAAGGACAAGAAACTGAAGAAAAAGTTTTCCATTAGTTAGAGGTTATAAACGGCAAGCGAGGGTATTTGGTTGCGGATATAAGACCTCTGGGGTGAAAATTAGCATATTTGGCGGGAAATAATCACCTCGCGAATAATCACCGAGCGAAGCGAGGTGATTATTTCACCCAAATATGATAATTTTCACCCCAGAAGTCTTATATCCGCAACCAAATACCCGAGCGCACCGTTTATAACCTCATTATAATATGATGAAGTTAAAAACAAGTTGACAATTTCGTTATTTAGGGCCGAAGTTGGAACGAGAGTTCAGGAGCGCCCAGCCTCATACAAACTCTAAAAAAGAATGTTTCAGAACGCGCGCGCGTGCACAGTTGAATTCATAAACTACGGTTACGCAACACATCGCGCATCGATATCGCGATTACATATCGAACTTGAACAATTTTACTTAAAAAAAAACGCTCACAAAACTTTAAAAAATTATGGTGTTGTTACACAGACTCCGCTGCTTACAGAAACTCTTCATATTTTGGTTCGTCAAGCTGCACTAGACTAAAATTTAACGATCAAAAACAATCTGAAGCCATAGACTTGTTCGACATTACGGCGCGCTGAGCTCTCAAGTTGGCGTTCGAAATTTGCGTGAGCTCAAAAATGTTACGCGGCGCGCAGGTCTTCTTGTTGAGAATATAAACCCCGGCTCCAGCCAATCAGATTGCCGGATTCCAGCCAAGCATATTATAATTTTGAAGTAACTGAATGTGTCATATAGTGCACAAATGATGCTTCATTGATAATGACTCACTCCTATCAGCTATGCGCATTGATTACTCTATTTTGCATAAATGAATATAAATATGTCATGCTTTGAGCATTAGATGCAGTCTGAAATGGGTGGCAGTATAAAGAGAGAACTACCAATAAATTCCTTGCTGACTCTTTCATACTGTGTGTTTATTGGCAGGTCAAGGTGTGGAACACAAGTAGCGGGTTTTGTTTTGTGACTTTCACCGACCATGCAGCTGCAATAACTGCTGTGAAGTTTGGATCTACTGGTCATGTGATCGTGTCCGCTTCCTTAGATGGCACAGTGAGGGCTTTTGATCTTCACAGGTAAACCAGTAGTTTTCTATTGTACAATCACTGAAAGGATGTCATTGAAGCTCTTGTGTCTCTGTTTGTTTATGTAGTCTTTTCAATGAAAGAACATCTCAGTATTGCAAAGGGTATTGCTAACATCTCCATCAGCAATCCCGGCTCTCTGAGGAGTTGAATTATTTACATTGGAATACCACGAAGCAACTTCTTTCAACATGGAAAAAATAAACTCCTCGGCAGATAAAGTTAAGATATGTCAAGCAATCTTTGAATGATCTGGAGACTTGCAGACGTTAATCTTTCAACATATTCCTCAAGTCCTTGCTCTTTCATTAGTTCATACTGTAGTCTATCTACATGCTAGCTCCTTGTTTTTCTGTAAAAGTTTTCTATTTGATATGAGATAACACTGAGGAAACAGCCTTCAGCTGCAAAAGTCTTTGCTTATATTTCAAGAGCGTAAAATAAAATTATACGAAACACCCGAACGTAAACAATAACTAAGCATGTCTGCTGATGTGCTTTATGAATCCAGGTACATGTATACAGTACATATTCTGTCATGCACCACCATAGGTTGTTGATTGTGATTGAATGTGTTTATGTTTCTTAAAGGGGAAGTTACAGGACCGTGGGTGCACAATGGGGGATTACTGATGACGCAGCCATTTGGCATACACTGAGTGGGAGTTTGTGACTTCTCATAGCATCTCTATGAGTGTATGATAATTTTGAATAATCATGATGGGCACTTTCATGACATATGCAGAGGGGTCAAAGGTCATTAAGGGAAAACAATTTTGAAATGTATGCGCTTTCTGACAAAAAACAACATTTTTTTCAGTTTATTTTTTACTCAAGTTTAGTCGCTATATATTGAATTTCACATCATATGCAAGATTCAATGACAATGAATGCTGTAAACATGACAAAATCATAGGATTCTGGGACCAAACCCAGCACGTCCAATCAATAGCATGGCTTTTTAACATTTGCAAGATTTATAATAATCCGGCTTTTATAGGGGAAGTTCCTTTGTAAAATTTATACTTGAGGAGGTCAGTGTCATTGTCAAGTACAAGACTTTGTTTACCGTATTGGTAACTTCTTGAATTTTTTACCAAGAGGGTATTCTCGTTTTGTTTTTACAGATATCGCAATTTTCGCACATTCACTTCACCACGGCCGGCACAATTCCGGTGTCTAGCCTTTGACGGCAGTGGGGATGTAGTTTGTGCTGGGTCAATGGACACTTTTGAAATCTTTGTATGGTCCATGAAAACTGGTCGATTACTGGAGGTAAGGAACAACCATCAACACAGCACAAATGTTACAAAGTCACCAAAATAGTGCCAGGTTACGGGAGTTGCAAATCGTACTTGAAGATGGGTTTCTATGACAGTGCAATCACCTTATGTCAAAGATTGTGGGAAATTTTGTTCAAAATTTATTTCAGCTCACTTTTAGCAGTAGACATTAGTACTCAATGCCATGTTGAACCACACCAAACTAACTTAACAGTTCAATGTTCTTGACAAAATGAAAAACTGAGGGACAGTCAATTTACATAACAATGCATTATTTGCATATCCCTTTGTTGTAAAAAAGTATTCTTTGGTACCGGCGGGGGGGAGGGGGAGGGGTATAGATATTACCAAAGGAATAATTAAATGTAACCCACCCCTCAAAATCCTATTGTAGAGAACCCTGCAGTTATTAAATTTGGAAGTACAGTGCTCTCACAGATTGGAATAATTCTCCTTTTGAGAGTCTTTCCAATGCTCTCTCCCACCATGTCCTTAATATGGTCATCTTACGGTTCAGCTGATTGCACATTCATCACTTTGTCGAAAATACTAAGAATCTTATCTTTTCACAAAACTGTGTCCTGAATAATTGAACTAAGAAGAATG
Source organism: Ptychodera flava (assembly GCA_001465055.1). Lineage (NCBI taxonomy): Eukaryota > Metazoa > Hemichordata > Enteropneusta > Ptychoderidae > Ptychodera > Ptychodera flava. Next base: position 159,968 of record LD346277.1, read on the forward strand.
ACAAATTGCAATCTAGCCAGTGACATTTATGACAACTCATTTTAGCCAAAATGTATGTGAGGTGTACAAATATCTTTGGTGTCACTAACACCTTGACTACCATTATCAATATTATCCAATACATCAACGACAATTTGAACACAAATTAGATCTTGCTACAATATCCTAACACCCTAGATATATGGTAATTCGATATTGCACCAGAAATTCAAGGCATTCACGGGCTATCATTTAATGTCAGTCATGTCAATAAGTGACACTGTGCTGACGTTCGGGTCATATTTGTTACATATTAATTTTACTGATAGGTTCTAGCTGGACATGAAGGGCCTGTTGTCTCACTCAGCTTCAGCCCATCGGAAGCCATCTTGGCTAGTGCATCATGGGACAAATCTATGAAATTATGGGATGTATTTGAACATAAAGGAGCAAGAGAATCTTTTAATATGAATGCTGATGGTAAGTAAAGAAGGGAGAGGGATATTAATCATGATAATTCAATTTCAGCAATAGTGTATTGAGCATTCTCAATTATATATCTATGGAAGTTGTCAGTATATTAAACTTCGACTGTTCCAAAGATGGACCTTGTTCCCATTTCTTCAAAGAAAGATCTCACTCATTATTGTTTCAGAAAATTATGGAAATTGGTGACATTTCGTCAAAAAATTTAAATTTTATGAGTATAGGAGAAATATTTAAAAAATTAAAAGTTTACCCATGTCTTTGGTTCACCAATGAAAAAGTGGCAAGGATATTTTTTTCATCCAGCTTAAGGAGCAATGCACCTTAGAGACATATTCTGACTCAAAATTTTTTACAATGCCTTTCTGATTTACCGCTTATAAAACCTCAGTTTGAAGCCCTTCCAGTAACTGAAGTTTAACTCGTGTCCATTTTTGTGAAGATCGAAAATTTCAATTTTCCCATAGAATTATCATAGAGATTTTGGCCATTTACCAATATTGGTAAATTTGGTGAATTACTTCTAGAGCTCCAAAAAAGGTATGGATAATGTATCTCTTTTTGTCAAATTAAAATATATGCAAATTTATTGTTCATATCTTACGAAGCATTTCATTTCTACTTTTGTACAGCATTGTGTGTGGCGTATCGACCAGACAGTCGGGAGGTTGCTGTTGCAACATTGAATTGTCATATAACATTTTGGGACGTGTACAGCGGCACGCAGACTGGGAGCATTGAAGGTCGGCATGACCTTGGAAGTGGACGCAGGGAAACTGACTACATAACTGCAAAGACTGCCTTGAAAGGAAAGTAAGTGAAAGTCCCACAAGTTTTAGGATGAGAGATTTGCCTTTTGACAAGCTTTCACTCCACAAAGTAAATAAGCTTGATAGGCTTAATGATCTACAGATGAATGCACCGAAATTTGTAGATGTAAATGTAAGTTTTTGTTTTTTTTCCTTTCGTCAAAACATCTCCTTTGCCAAAGCTGAGCCTCTTACTGTAATCTAAACTTTTGTAATTTTCTCCTCGAAATGACCTCATTCAGATACTCATGTCATGATAAAAGTTACATATTCAAAATTTTCAGCCATTTTTTTCACTTCAGATCAAAACATCTACCGGTACTCTGCATGAATTCTTTGTCTGACAGCTTTCAAGTTCATTTTGTTAAACTTTGTCAAAGGGCCTGTAGCTGTATCTTTTGATGACTTTTTCAGGATTTTTTTTCTCTGTCAAGCAGTTTCTTGTTCAACTTTTTGAGACATGTTGAAACACCTACTTTTTAGAATTCTCGTCTTGACCAGAATTCACTTGTCAACAATATAACAATGCAGTTTGCACATGTACAGACTGAGTTGACAAGTAGAAAATTATTTATCCCATTAAGCTCTGGTGAGTAAAACAGTTGCCAGTCGATATTAAAAACCAAAATAGCAAAAAAAATCAGCCAAAGTTGTAGCTACTTGCCCATAAGGTAGCTTTCACCGTGAAAATGAAAGACTTAAGCTTTTGTTCAAACGTTTCTTTAGCAAACTTTCAACCATTCTTTTCATAATCAAGGATAAAAATAAGGGTAACCGTGCAAATTTTGGTACTACAGAAAAATTAATTACTCGCTACTTACCAATATTTGGATTCAAAATGGCCGCCATCACTGTGTTCTTTCTCCAGAGGGGGCTATAACATTTCGGATTTTCACAAAACTTAGCCGGTGAAAACTTTATTGACTCTATAAGCTTCAAAATACCGGTAAACCCCCACAAGTGATAGGACAAAAGAATATTGTAAATGTTTGAAAGTCCAAATATCTGTCCCTTAGGCATGTTCTACCTTAAACGATTTTCAGTTCTGATCCAAGGGAAACACAGTATCACAGATGGTATTATTTGATTCTATAGGGCATTTACAACTCTGTGCTATTCAGCTGATGGCCAGTGCATCTTGGCAGCAGGACGATCAAAACACATCTGCATTTACAACATCAAGGAACAGATCTTGGTGAAAAAGTTTGAAATATCACACAACCTCTCATTAGACGCCATGGAGGTAAGATTTAGAATTGATTTAAACATATGCGTGTTATTGAAAATTAAATTTCAAACCAAAAGAAGATTGTTAATCTATATTTTTATCTAAAAGAGAATAGTACATTAGAAGATAAACAAATGTTTAACAGATGACTTACCAAATTAAATGAAACAAGTAGAAGATTGCAACCGCATTTCTTCAAAAGCTTGGCATACTTTAAAGAAACAGGTTTAAATTTGATATTAGATTAATGAATGTAATCAATTAAGGTAGCGGTAAAGGCTATTTTTGCACCAATTCTTTTCTCAGAGTTAATGTCAAGTTTCAAGTGTTAGAATCAAGATATTTAGTTCAAATTTTCAGGATAACTCCCTTAGTTAATACTTCGTCCAAAGAATATAAAAATTGTATATTTGTAGCCATGATTTTGAAATATGACACCAATCAATATTAAAATTTAATTTTTCATATTTTTTTTACATATTTGAATTTAATAATAATTGGATAGTATTAATATTACCAAATTAGTTATAAATATGTTGACACTATTAATAGTAAGATTTGTATGGCAGGATTTGTAAATAAAATTTGTTTTTATGATTTTACATGGGTTTACATATCAAAAAATTATTAAAAATTCTTTCAAATTTCAAAATGTGCTTTTTCAAAAAGTACTTCACATACAGGAAAATTGTGCCGTAGAAATCTTATCTGTAACCTTGTTAATAGGCCGTAAAAATTCCATGTCCATATCTCATTTCAAAGGTTGGATTAAGTTGGTATAAAATTATGTAGGAAAACTGTTATTCTGTCAAAAATGTTGAAAACAAGCCATATTTGCACCCCTCTTTTGAAGTCACAGAGCAGTCTTTTTGGTTAATCTCACTTTTGACACCTCTTTGACACTCAAAGAATCTAAAAATGCATTTACAATAGCAGTCACGCATTCTAAATGCAAGCACTGCCTTGTCAAACTTTCCTGAAAAACAGTAAAAATATGACTTTCCCTTTTCAAACATATTTTAAAAGCTAGGGGACCTCTACCATAGTTAATACACTAAGGACTCCCCAACTTCCTCTTATTTGGTCAGTTTTTCAGAAGTTTCAACGGGCTATAACTCTGCAATGCCTATGACCCCAAATGTCTAGTTTTTTTTATTCCACAGAGAATGTTGACTACTTTCATGTTTTAATAGTTTTATTGAAATTTATATCTGAGGCTCTAGCCTTTACCGCTACTTTAAGAAAGGATGAATTACCTGCCAGTGTTTATACAAAGTAAAAAGTAACAATAATAGAAAGGCAAAACTCACAAGATCAGACAAATGCGTAATGAAATGATGAATGGGACTTCTGGCCAAGTGTTGTAAGATGTCATCCTGTTCACATGGGTCTTCTGCAATATATCAGTATCACTACAAATCCAACCAAGAACACTTGCTTCATGTTCCTAAAATGTTCCATTTGCTAAAGAGTATCATAAGTATTATTATACATCTACCATCGAGAACAATAGGATTTAGCGTGCGCTAAAAAAGCCGTACGGAACTCGCGCCCGTTCCGTACGGCGCGGTTTCAAGGCGCCCCATTCCCTGCGGCTGTATCTATGCGTTTACAGTAGAACGGTTTCAAGGGACCCCTTGGACGAGTGCCAGAACAAGTCTCGCGCGCGCTCTGTACGTACGTATGTGTGTAGTGCACACACTCCAAAACTTGCAGAAGCGCGCCCGAGGTAGCGTTCCACACTGGCGCGATAAAATCGGAACAAAAATTGTTGACATTGCACGAAAACGGTCACTACTCCGACATTTTGATGCCCCGATCAGGAATGTAAGATGTATAATAATAAGGTTATTACGAAACTACCGCAAAGGATGCACTCGGACATTGGCGCCTCGCATCGCCCTCCGCTTCGCGTCGGGCGATACGCTGCGCCAATGTCCTCGTGCATCCTTTGCGGTATTTTCGTAATAACCTCATAATATTTAGCATTTAAATGCACTCCATGAGTTTTATTGTTAGAAACAAATGTTCAATTATAATTATTGATAATATTTTATTGGATTCAGTCGCTTGGAACTAACAGCAAATATTTGAAACATGGCTTTGATATCTTTGATGTTCTCCTCATTGAAAACTTTTTCCATCTACATGATTTTATGTCACTTATACACATAAATGTATATGAACCATTTTCAGGAATTTCTTAGTAAAAGGAAGATGACCAGTTTTGGAAGTACAGCATTGATTGATGATGTAGATGATGACGAAGAGCAGGCATTATCACTTCCAGGTGTCAGAAAAGGTGACATGAGTTCAAGGTCATTCAAGCCAGAGATCTGTGTCACATCAGTCAAGTTTTCACCAACCGGTAGGTAGATTGCTCATCGTTACCGGGTACAAATTTATCCATTAGGTCAGATGAGTGAAAGTCTTTATTTTGCATCCACCACAAATTTTCGATGTGTAGCGTCTCGGAAGCTGATATCTTACTGTTATAATTAGATTATACAAAAAGACTCCCTAAGTTCCTGTGAATTGTGAAAATCCACCAATCAGATATAACCTGAGTACGCTGCACATCAGCAGCAAATTTTGGGAGGTAAGCTTAAAAGCTGTTCAAAAAGCCAAACAGAACATTTTAAAAATGGCACCTTTTACATTTACTTGTTTCCATTGTAAGATCAGTGTCAATAAAAGAATCAAAGCAGAAACACCGTATTTACTTCCACTATAATGTAACACTCTGCAAGCATGCAGGCATTTTAAGTACATCGTACACATTTATAAACAGATTTGTTGGCAGGAAAACTAAGTGGGTAGTCTCCTGGCTATATAATGGCACAGGCTGAAAATAGCAAAGATGTTATCTGAACCACTGTGAATATGACTGTGGGATTTAAATTCAACATTAAACTATGTGGACATGATAATACTGCTGTCTATTGTCTATGTAGTAAGTCGCAATTGATGTTTAAAAGAACCGTACAATGCTGCTAGCTGAAGAATTCGAGGAATATTTGTGTAACTTTTTATTTTCATTGTCAACCTCACAGCTGTCCATACTAGCTATATGTATGTGGAACC
>LD346277.1:208860-222642 GCA_001465055.1 Ptychodera flava
ATATATATATATATATATATATATATATATATATATATATATATATATATATATATATATATATATCGAAGTATACAGATTTCCTCGTGGGAAATTATAGTGCTCGATGCTGAGCAGAGCGTTATATAATAAAACAAATTACTTCAAGTACAAAGAAATGAAATCTGTTACTTAATTTTCATGTGTTCCCAGGCACTTCGCACCAAAACCACTTCGCACCATACCATCTCGTCCCATACCATTTCGCACCAAAACCACTTCGCACCAAAACGACCTCGTACCAAAACCTCTTCGCCCCAACAATCATGTCGCCCATGCAAAACCATTGCGCCCCCAAAACAATGCCACTTTACTCAATTTATCGGTAACCGTTAAAAGCTGAAAATAACCAACTACTGCCAGTGAAGTTTTAATCACCTTTCTATCATCCCAGGACTGAAATCTTAAAATTGTGCACATTTCGAGAAAATAATGTACCTTTTAGTAGTTTGCGTGTTTCTTTTTTCTAATATACCGTATGGGAAGAATAAATGGTTCGTGGTAGCCAAATTGCAGGTAAAAACAATGTTCTAATATACCGTATGGGAAGAATAAATGGTTCGTGGTAGCCAAATTGCAGGTAAAAACAATGTTATGATACATTGGGCATCGATGTTTTAGGACGAGCTGACGTAACTATACTTTAGTGAAGTATTACTTGGGGCGAAGTGGCGTTGGACGAGGTAGAGTACTTGGGGACGAGGTGGTTTTGGTGCGAAATGGTTTTGGGACGAAGTTGTGTGGGGCGAACTGGTTTTGGTGCGCAGTGTCTGGACCCCTTTTCATGCATCCTCCAATCATCAGACAGATGAAGTGAAAGGATTCTTCGCCCCACACTCTCTTTCACATATATACCTATTACCTAGAAGGACCGTGCGTTACCAGAAACGCCTCACTATTCCTAGAGACCCTGGGCCGAGATATACTAGTATTCTTTCAAAAATACCCTTTGACGTCGCGTACTTCGATTCCATGGGGACTAGACGTTTCTCGTCGTGTGGCGTATTCTTGTGAATAGCAACACGGAATGAGTTGAGTATGGGGCCCGTAATATAAATAACGCGTTGCTTTTTGCATTGCTTTACATTGCGTTGTTTTTTGCATTGAACGCTGTAATTTCCTAAGAGGACATATGTATAGTTTGAGCACTCTCGTCTATCAAGGATGTATATTCAAGTATGGAAAGAACAAGCTTCAACTACTGTATGTAGAGCATACCAATGCCAACGATGAGAGCCTTTAAAGCACAACTTCTGGAGAAAGTTGTCAGCCGTTTTGACGTATATGGTGGTAACTTGTTAATAATAATAAAAAGCAGGCGAAGGATGGTATCGAGAACCAACTAGATTTTTATGGTAAATATTGCATAAGATTATGAAATTCCACCACAACTCTAGGAACTGAGACCCTTGAAGGAAGATGTGTTACAGATGGCGGAATAATGTAAAATTCAGAGAAATGATCTTGTCTTCCAAAGAAGGTATTTATTCATTCTGACAAGACAAATAATTTCGAAAAGTTACTGTCGGTTGTGATCAGACGTTGCAACGAAAGTCATGGAAGTCATGGAACGAAACCTATACAACAAAGTGAGCATAGAGGCCAAGTAAATCAAATCGCAAGCGAACTTGATATTGCTGAAAGTATGGTCATGCCGGCTATTGACAGGCATGTATACAACTTCATAAATAAAATAAAATGTACTAACCGACCAGCGGGAGATAAAAACACTTGTTAAAAGCTTCTAACAAGTGTTTTTACGTACATACGTACGTAAGTACACACACACACACACATACATACATACATACATACATAGACAGATAGAGATACTCTCTCTCTCTCTCTCTCTCTCTTTCTCTCTCTCTCTCTCTCTCTCTCTCTCTCTCTCCCTCTCTCTCTCTCTTTTAGACTCACAATATCGATATACACACACCATACCAGTATGAATTAATGGGATATGTTTGCGTCTGTTGGCTCGGTCGGAAGAGTTTGGTTCAAGTTGGGGCCGGGGCCAGCAAAGAAGGAATTGACGAAATGTTTCCTTATCTGCCTTCCTGCAGTTAATGGTGCTTCTTCCGATTGGAACACGGTTAGTTACTAAAGGCATAACTTTCAGCGTAGACCATCCGGTGGTTTAGCCCACGTCACTATAGGTAGCTATATATACCTTACATATCATGTTTTCAACATGAATAATATGAAGTAGTCCATCAAATGGCTTGGCTGGCACGCCACTGACCACCTTTCATATTCTGCTCCTGCTTTTAACCATATGATTGGATGGATGTATCCTAGATCAATGAATTGATTGATCATTGATAAATGGATAAATGATTGAAATTGACAATCTGTGGCCAACTCGACAAACAATCTGTTGAGAGTTTGTCTGGTAATTTATGCTTCCTTGCAATACCTACCTAGTTTAATTCTTCGATTATTATTCGCAACCGATGGATACATATCAGTGTATTTTTCTGGAACCTGGTGTGACACGTACGAAAGGGACAAGCGCTTGTTAAAGAGAACGATGTTATACACAGGTATATGATTTACATGGTCAGCAGGAAACAAACACACACAAAACACCAAGATGAGTGCTTATTACGAAGTGAGTGTGCTTGATTTTGCGGTTGTCGAATACTTGTCATAAATACATCTCATTAAAATGAGTTTTTGCATGTCATCGCCTATTGGACTTTGTTTCACCAACATGTAGCATGCTACGATCTTGTATTTGTATTCAAAAACAGTTATTGATAAAAACGAGTTCACACTAATGAATGTTGAAAATCATGCATGATGGTGTTCAGAATTAGAGAAAGAGATAAAACGAAATTCCGATTGACCAATAAAACGTAATCAAGAAAACGAAGAACGTGACTTACTGACCTGAAATGGACTGTGGACATTCTGAAAGGCCAGGTACAGAAAAAATGGCTTGGACTTGTCGTGAGTAGCGATAAACTCAACAGCTTTGCCACTAAACAAATACTAAAACAACAATTGCCCTTTGCTAAGTTTGTGTTTAAATCGAGATTTTTCGAACACAGAAATAATGAAAGATGTATACAATAGCGGCTGGGGATGGATAAACTTATGCCATCATCTGTGTCCATTAACAAGCACATTTGTTTGTTTAATTATGGGTCTAGCATACCACATGCGTGTTCATATTAACCATACAACCATACTTACCGTTGAGTAATTTCCATTCTGTGTCCTGTCAGGTTTCATGTCCTCATGCAGGTCAATGCCACTTTCTGGTTTAGCAAAAACAGATAAACACCAAACCAGCTGACAAACTTCGTTAAATATTTTATGACGCTCCTAACAACGCGTTCATAACTATTGAAAGTTCATTTAAGGCATTTTCGTCAACATTTCGTCCAAGTAAATGGGATTTTGTGGTCACTATACAATCTCGACGAACTCTCATTTGTTCTGAAATAATTTCAACGTTGGTATCATAACACTAAAGAATAGTTAGCATACTTTAGTTTACTCAATGATGCCGTGCGGAACTTCCCATATGACATCTTCCCCATATATCCTAAGACTACAAATCTCAGGAAGTCGACAGCAACTGCTGTCAAAAGAAGCTCTATTATGTTAAGTTAATCAAGTTTTCTTGATATGAACAAAAATTTGCTCCCACTATATTTCATAATTGACGTCCGAACAATATATTGTTCCCCCGGTTTTAAAAACGCCTTTTTTGGGGGGTGAGCTTTATTTTATCCCTAATCAAGTATATATAGAACATAAATATGAACTTGCTGTATGAATATGAATCATCTCGCAAAAATGTTTTTTAATGACAAATACTGTCATTCGCTATGAAAGAAACTTACTTGCTACGTGAGTGTAGTGGTCTGCAGCAGCACCATAAAATCCATAGAATTGATCAAACCCTCGCCCGTTCGGTGTGTATTCTTTCTTACAAAAACCCAAATGCCATCTGTAAGTGAATAGTTTTGCAGATTAGAAATAATTGGTTTTACCCTTTAAAAGCTCACAATGTGTAACTTTTAGACATTTCATTTTCAGGTTTTGTTTCATCAAAAGCGTGTTGAAATAAGCATTCCTCGTCTTGTCAATATCGACTGTGTTATGTTCTGCATTGTCAGTGATGAAAGTCAAGTTTTGGTTCGGACTCGAACTCAGTTGCAAATATTAACAATGCATAAACTTAATAGTCGCATTGGAGTACCAAATACTGGGCATTTAAAAAGTCTGTGGACAATCGATCTAGCAACTGCAGTTGAAAGATGGAACAACAATGATGAAAGAAGCGTCAAACGTTCAAGTAACTGTAGCTAAATTCCCGTTAGAAAGATAAAGTAACACAAAAAGTAATTGGCGGATGGAACTGGCATTTTAAGTATTACAATTTCGCATTTTAACTAAACCACTTCTTTTACTTTATTACTGGCCTGTTCAGCGAAAAACTCGTACAAAAATGGGATATGTTAAACTTATTTATTTCGTGATAGATAGATAGATATATAGATAGCCCCATCCATATAAATTTACATGTACACAACAAACACACACATATATCCATCCATTTTTCAATTAATCAATACATAGTGAACACGTACTTATACTTACATTAGTATATTCGTGCTTACGTGCGTGCATATATACATACACACATACATACATACATACATACATACATACATACATACATACATACATACATACATACATACATACATACATACATACATACATACATACATACATACATACATAAGCTCCAATAATGTTCTTACTTTCCCACCATATACGTTGAATATCCTAGTTGTTTTAATTTTCTTGGAAGTAACATGAGATTCAACGGCACCCCAGTCGGTGCATTTCGTGACATGCCACCCTCGCAATAAAAAAGAATGAATGAATGAATGAATAAGGCTAAAGAGTTTGTCAATAGGTGCTGTTATTGTTGATAAAATCAACGAATTTATTCTAAAAAAAGGCAATTACAATCGGATTTTAATATGCACACGTGTTATTTGACATATGGAACACCTGTAAAAATACCCTCCCTACGTAACCTAATATGCAAATATAGCTGTTGTTGCAAATATAGGTACTTCTGCATGTTAGAATTCCTAATATGTGAAAATCGATGATAAGGCTGCATTCACAGACACCTCTAGAGGGGGTGGTATAGTTGAGGGGGATTTGAAATTATCAAGGGAATGTTGGGGCCTTTGGAAAGATTTGAGGGCGTACGGGGGACTCGAAACGAAATTGTCTCTAATCGATATACAATATATGTGTTGGCTTGTCTGTTAAAAAAATAAATTGCATGGAAAAACACATCCCCTGTGTGTATTTATTGTTAAGAACACATACATTGACATACGGGTACTTTCTGATACCCATAGGCATTAACCAAGATCTCATGGAACAGCTCCGGCCTCTTTGTTCTGTGTGCAAACAGAAACATTAAATTTGTTTTTATAGAGCACGGTACAAAATTACAGTAAGCCGCTAGTTTCGATGCACAATATTTAGGATTTGCGAAACAAGCCACAAACAAACCACAACTGTTGCAGCATTCTGAAGCAGAGATAGGGAATCAAACGTTTGAGCAGAAAGTTGTCAAGCTAAAATGGCAGCTGTTGATAACCGTACTGAAAACAACTTATGGGACCCCTTTAAGTACATTGGCATTGACACAGTGGTAATCACTCTGTGTCACTTTTAATAGGACACATGTGGAACAGTATACACACTCTGACTGACCTTCCGGTAAATAATTCAGATTTATGGGTGAGAATAGGTCATTTACATGACCCAAGACTGACCTTCCTCCATTTATATGGCTGTAACTTTTTGACAATTTTTATTTTGTTTATTTACTGCAGCTTCTTGTTCTTCTCCCTGAAGTGTGATGAAAAATCCAGTTTTTGGCTTATCAACACAGACATATGTGTAGAGTCAGCATTATTATTGTTCAAAATTGAATTCAAGTCCGGAATAGAATTTATTTGTCATCAATAACAATAATTAGTCTTTACAAATATACAGAACATTTTGCCAAACAGAGTGTTTGTTATTCTAGCATGCTGTTGGGAGTAGAACAAAAAATGCAATTGATACACAGAACAAAAAGTACTGAAAAATTTGCCAAAAAGTACAGCTGATGTCCCTTTTAATACAATTATGCTAACTTTGTTCAGTTTTCCTGACAGTCGAGGGAAGTCATCCTGTTTCAAAACCTTTTATATGTGATCAGACAGATCGCTATTTCTCTGCTTTACAAGATAAAGTTTTCCTGTGAGAGAATTAAATATGTCAAAACTGCACCCTCCTTCGCTGGAAGGAACACACACACATACCAAAAATCAGGCCAGTTTTATTTTGAGGGGGTTTCAAAATTATGGCAAGTCCTGAAAGGGGGGGGGGGGTACTTGAATGCCTTTTGACTTTATTAGGGGGCATTAGAAAAAATCAGAGAACTTTTTTGGATTTTCCCGTCCCCATCTCCAGAGGTGATTGTGAAAGCAGCCTTATAATGAAACGATTGCTGCCTACGCCTTATATTGCCCTGAATGTGAAACTTTTCAGTATGTTTTATTTTTATTCTTTTTTCCCTACCCTCTATTGGACAAGAGTTTTTTTAACAGACTTACCTGCAAACCTAATCGGTACGGGTAGTACCCACTCATAATAGCTGCCCTCGACCTGAGAAATATTAATCCAATTACGATACAAGTGATGTAAGTCTTTCCAGGCATTGCTGTAACCTTTTTATTAAACCGCCGTATTTAGCTTTGTGCAAAATTATGTTCTAAAGCATTGCTAATCATAAGCTTTTGTTACTAAGTGCTTCAAACGGAACGACAATCAAGTCCAGCTGATGAACTTCCTGAAGTAATGCAAGAAAGCGGATGGAAGTTACACCTAATTCTGTCAGACTGTAGTAATGCCGAAAAAATTAAAAAAGTAGTTTTTTATAACCTCATGTCACCGTTCCTTGTGACCACCTGTGATGGGCTGCAGGGTTCCTTGGTTGTTCTTACAAAATACGCTTCGGGATTTCCTATGAGTTAACCGATCCGAATGTGAACACCACTAAGAAATTGCAAATATTACAAACTTGACTGTTCAATATTCGGAAGACCACATATTTCGATAACAAATCGGAGATGTCCTTCAAACCGTCATTCAGTTTATGCAATAGTAGAACAAATTCCAATTGGTCAAACATAAGGTCAAAATAAAGCCTTTGTCCGAGGTTTATGACAGTAGACGAATGAATGAAGCACATGTTACACTTACGGACTGCACGACTGTAGAACATAAGATTGATTTAGAATGACGCCCAATCTTGCCAGTTTATCGATCGTAGGTGTGATTACGCGAGGATTGAGGTAGCCAACATCGCCCCATCCTGGAGAACAAACAAACAACAAAAACAAGATAAACGTGACACTGTGTACGTGTAAATAGGACTCTATCTCCATCTCTCTCTCCCCTCTCTCTCTCCCCCCCTCTCTCTCTCTCTCTCTCTCTCTCTCTCTCTCTCATTTAGTTAAGATAGATAATCTAATTAATTTAGTTATGAATCACTTAACTGTTTCAAATTTCGGCCAACCTGTTCACCGCAAGGGGATTCAAATAAGCGAATTTGAAAATAGGCATTTTGTTGATTTCTGTTGTATGCTGAAATCTATTGGTGCTTGTAAGTGTTCTTTTTGGTGTCAGATAAATCCGTGGATAATTGCGCCAATCAATAATTTCAATTTATTAGTTAAATTAGAAAAAGCGAAATTAGGCTACCAATCACTTTTTTCAGCATTGTCGATATGTTGATAAGCGCTTTTTTGGTCCTGTTTGAAATTCAAGAGTTGTCATCACTACCGAAGGGTAAGAAATTAATAAAATATGTTAAAGTATGGTAATCCATGACATTATTCTGCCAATCATTTGTTCACGTCAAAATCAATGAAAGGCCGTGTGTGAAGACCTCAAAGATGTCCCTATGTTTTCAGTTGAACTTGATTGACTTGCAGTCTTATTAAATTTTTATTCATATCTTGGTATAAAGTTATAGAATTTCATAACGTACTCACTACTGATCTGTTGTTCGAGTCGTTTTTGACAAATACATTCATATTTATCGTGTTTTTAATTCCCGATGCATTTTATCTTGCGTCAAATATTCCACTGGCTTAGAGCGTTTAATGAAAGCTTCATGGGATTGTGCACACACGCAGTACAAGATCTTCGGCCATTTCCAAACCGTGAGCTTTGTGTATGCTGTTATACCTATTTTAGCCAATTTTGACTTGGTTTACAGTTCGGAGTTTGGAGGCAGAGGATAAAACAGAGTTTCTAAGGACTTTATGATGACAGTGAAAAGTTATCTTGCCAAATATCCGTCCCCACTAGGCTGCAGGGGGGATACTGACGGAGGCAACATTGTAGCAAGGAAGCTGTCATTATTTACGGCCTGAGGAATTAGGTCCCAATTTGTGGGCAGCTTCGGCTGGAGACCTAAACATCGTCCAAAGTCGCCTCAATATATGTCTGTGTGTTTGTGTGCTCGTCCGTCTGTATATAATTGACAGTCATTTGCATAATTAATTAACTTTTGCATTAGGCTAAATCACCATCGGAAGAATTACGCAACCAAACTTGATAACTATTCAGGCATTCAAACTGTTCTGTGGTCGTACTATGCTAAATATTTGATGTGTCTTACAAATTAGCTCATTTGCATGTTTAATGAATAATATGAATTTGAACAAGTACAAAAGTGATGGTTGTTTGATCGTTTAATGGATTACCCGGATAATCCTGATGATTATATGCTTCTATTGCTATATCCAACTACTTTTACGTGATTGAAGGAATTAATATGACTTCAAAATATGACTTGTGATCTGTAAAGTGGCAGTTACTAAGAGGACTATGGTACACTTCCTTTGCTTTGTCCAATATTAAGTATTGAATTAAGAAAATATATTTGACTCTAAAAGTGTCCCAATAACCTAAAAAGTGTTCCAGGATGATTTCCATGGTAATATGATCCCACTGATTTTCCAACTACCCGTACGTAACTTGAGGGATTTGTTTGACTTCATAAATGTGCCATGTGACCTGTTAAGTGTCGGTAACTAATATGATTGCGGTATACTTGCACTGCTTTGTCTAACATGTATGACTCCAAAAATTTCTGATGACCTTAATGGTGTTCCCGGATTATTCTGATGTTATATGCTCCCACTGCTATATCCAACTACTTTTAAGTAATTGAAGGGATTTGTTTGACTTCCAAAATGTGCCAGCAAAATGTCACTTAGTGAAAGCATAATGGTACTCTACCACTGCTTCGTTTAACAGTTAGTATTGAATTGAAAAGAATACATATGACTCCAAAAGTGTCAAAATGACCTCAAAGGTGTCCCCGGATAATTGTGATGAGTATATGCTCCCCTGCTTTATCCAAGTACTTTTACATAATATAAGAAATTTGTTTGACTTCAAAAATGTGCCAGGTGACCTGTTAAGTGTCAGTTACGAATAGCGTTATTGTACACGTCCACTGCTTTGTACAACATTTAGTATTGAATTGAAAAATATCTTTGACTCCAAAAGTGTCCCTATGACCTAAAAGTTGTCGCTGGACAATTCTGATGATTATACTAGTATGCTTCCACTGCTATTTACAACTACGTTTTTTAGTGGAAGCAAATTGTGTTATTCTACAAATAACCTAGCTCTTAAATTTATATCTAATTTGAATTATTAAGTAGCTGTTCTGGTTATAACCTCAAAGTTGTACTTATCAACAAACAAGTCTCCCTTTATAGGCATTGTATGTTTGAAAAAACACAATCCATTAAACTTGATAGTTCTGTGCCAAGCTATGATTTTATTGTGCTAGAAATGTTAAATATCAGCAAATACTATGACATCAAAACCATCCCTATGCATAGTAGGTATATTCTTCAAAAAAGACTAGCCGTAGTCTTGTACTTTTATATCCAACTTGAAGTATTTAATAAAAGCAATCAGTTTGACTTCAAAACATCGATATTACTTCAAATCTTTCTGTCAATTATAGAATGGGTACATGTTTTTTTCAAAAGACTAGCCCTCCTATTAAACAACTTTTTATAGCCGTAATCTTGTATTTTTATTAATAACTTGAAGAACTTGCGTCAACTAGTATTACTTCAAAACTGTGTATGACTCCAATAGCATCTCTTTACATGGTAGGTTTATTTTTGAAAAAAAAACAATAGCTCTCGCCTTCCCTTGATAATTCTGTCTCGAACACTATTCATGTGTTTTTCATATCCATTCATGTATTTAAAAGCAGAGATTAGTATGACTTCAAAAATGTCTATATGAATTCAAATGCATCATTTTATATATAGACACTAGCCCTCCCCACTGTTAATTCTGTCCTCAGCACTAATTTTCTATATTTATTATCCAACTTGAACTATTAAATAGCCACTAATTTAACTTCAAAAATGTCCATGTGACTGCAAAATCGTCCATTATGCTGTTAGCATTGTCAGACTTGAGTTTAACCCCTATCTTACTGCAAATTTAGCATCGTGCATCTTTAAAGTCAGGGGCATCTTTGAGGTTTTAACAGTCGTGAAACAAAGGGGTGCGGCCCTAGATCATATAGATATTGTGACACATAGAACGCGCAAACGTATTTGTAGCCTGCCTGTGCCAGCGTTGACCTGGCTGTAAGATATTAAATATAGCTTTCTGTGCGGACCTTTCGGCTTCAGACCCCGATAGCCTACGTAAGTAAGTTTTGTTGCTTTTCAGAGAGTAGGGTATCATATTACATCACAGGGCTGTACAAGGGTCGAGCCCAGTGACCGGCTGTGATTTCCACAGGGAACTCTGACTAAATGACAGTAAATCTGTAAATAAAAGGTACCGGAAAATAGAAAAAAATCAAAACAGAAAACAAAGATAAACAGGTAAACAAAAACAAACACACAAGCAAAAAACCTAATAACTGACGGATTAATCGTGAGACTAAAAACCGTCCAAAAAAGAAAAAAAGCAGAACAAACACAATCAAACAAGTAAAAACAAACAAGAAAACAAGCAAACAAACAAACGACTGACGGATCAATTGTGAGACTTCCATTGAACAGACTAGATTTACCTTGCTAATCCTCTCAGAGGAGGACCATGCCATAGCAAGGTGAATCTAGTCTGTTCCATTGAAGTATGGAAGTCTCACAATTGATCCGTCAGTCGTTTGTTTGTTCGCTTGTTTACTTGCTTGTTTTTGTTTTCTTGGTTTTTTGTTGTTTCATTTTGTGACCTTTTTTTATTTTTTCTATTTTTCATCGGCTTGCTTACTGTTATTCAGTCAGAGTTCCCTGTGGTGATTTCTAAAGTTTCTCACTCAAAGTCGTATCGGACATGACAACGAAATCACATCGATTCTCCTTTTTTAACAGAGATTTCGCATTATGGCGCTTTAATTAAGACTGATCCGAGCTCAAAACGATGAAAGGAAGTTCGATTTTTTCTGTTTGAATGTTACCGTCCGTTGTTCTGTGCAGCAAACAATCAGAGTTGTCCGCCGGCAATAACCCCTCTGCTTGCACAGGGCACTATCCTAAATACAATTCACCGAGCATTGACTTCCGTTATATTAAGAACAGTGGCTTTGCTCGCACTAATGAAAATTCATAAGAACGATATCCATTTACGCAATTTGGTAAATTTGGGAGTCGAAGTGAGAGTAATTCAATTCTCCATTAACAGTATGATTTCAGTACAGCTTTTCGTACAGTTTCTAATGTTTGTCAAAATGATAGACAGTGCAGTCCTCCACTCTAGACTTTTAAAAAATAATGTTAACACAACACAAAATGTTTCTACGGCGAAGATGAAAAAGCAATAGGAGAGTGATCGATGAGCAAGCTGTTGTGTTTATATTGTTTTATCATGTATCAGGTGATGAGTGCTTATCATGTCAGTGCATGCAGCGGGGGACGTTTTGAAAGCTTCTCTACTCACAAGGGGGTCAATATTTTATGCAAAGTTATTTCCCCCTGAGAGGCAGAAATGGAAGATTGGGTAAATTTTCGGAATATTTTTGAGAGAGAATAAAGCGATTTGCTGATCAAACGATCATTGTGAACATTTTAATGGAGTGGTCGGTGAACGGTTGTACAGCATGCAACCTTGCCTAACCCAATCTATGGTATGACCTCAAACAGATTGCAACAAGATTTTTTCGTCTGTTTTAGGCTGAGTTGATTGTGAATAATCTGATGAAAATCCGGGGTAGTAGTGATGGGTTGATCTATTTACGCTATCGTATTACGGTCTTTTGTCTACAGTCTGGTCCTACCCTCAAAGGAAGACCGTAATACGATAGCTCTAAAGACCGATCCATCAACACTACATCGGATTTTAATCAGATTGGTATTGTGAACAACATAGTAACAGCAGAGAAAAACCGGATTATGTCGAATTTGATATATCTGCGATTTTCTTTCAATGTTTTGTAAAAATTTTGTAAAAAGTCAGAAGTACATGATTTTTACTTCTTTAAGTTTTGTAAAAGCATATATTATTTTATTTATGTTATTTATTTATTTATTTATTTACTTATTAAGTTATTTATTTATTTTTACTGAAATATTATGTATTGTTATATTTATCTTATTTTATTTTAATCTTAGTCTTGCTGTTCTCTTAAAATGCTTGATATTTCAAATTCAGTAATAAAAAGTTAAAACGTTCTGTTTTCCTTAATGCCCTAGTTTTCCACTCTGTAACGAGCATTTATGTGCGAAAACAAATGTGTCCAAGCCTGACTGGCTTTGAGTGTGTTTTGCACGTTATGTTTACTCCTTCCTCTTTTTCCGTAACGTTGTTGTTAAGCTAGAACTCGATTATCCTGCACATCAACTCCTTAAGTTTGCAGGGCATCGGATCATAGTGGTAAGTAAACGTGCACCTGACCATTTAATGCCGGTTATGTGATCTGGCGGCTTTGGATGATTTTGACAAATTCCAATTCATTGACAATAAAATCTCTCCAAAAAAATCGAACAACTTGTGCTCAAATTTCGCCATCTTTGTTCTTGCAAGCGTGCGAATCGGTCATGTGGTTTGACGGCAATATTGGCTTTTATGAAAAGACGAAAGATAACTACAAAATGACATTAAATGAACGACCTAGTGGCCGATATAGCTCTGCTATGACTGTGATATACAGTACGCGGCACCTACTCAATTTGTGATGATTTAAATTACAATATGTACTGTTTACTTATAAAAATGCATTTTCAGAGCTTATTTACTAAATACATGAATGAGTCAATGATATCATGTATATGGTTTTCAGTTATAAATTCAGAAAGCAAATGAATACACTACATTTGAAACCATCTCTGTCAGCTAGTTTTGACTCCCCCCTCCTCAAAAGCAAATTACTGACTTCAAAGCAATTTGCATGTATTTGACGCAGGGCATCCATTGAACCTTGGTGCTACATTAAAAAAAACAGACCCGCCCGTGTAGCAGTTTCTAAGAACATTATTTGTTATCGAATGGCAAATTTGTCCCTAATTACAATATTGCATACTAGTACATCCCTACATCCTCCCTGTAGTCTAGTCGGAAGGTAGGGTTCCCATGCACCCCATGGATGTATTTTTTTAACCTTCATTTTTGTAATCCTTAGGGTCTATATTTAATGAATTTTGATGTTCCCAA
>LD346277.1:242736-253265 GCA_001465055.1 Ptychodera flava
TGAACCCCCACATGTGGTATATCAGAAGAGAATTGTAAAAATTTGAGAGTCCCAATGTCTGTCCCCGAGGTGCGTTCTACCTTAATACGGAGAATCAAACGTGTTTCCCGTAATATTTTTGTGCCATGAAAACAGGGCTTGTATACTGGGTGAACATTTTGACACAAATTAAGCGACTAGCTCCTCACGCTGTGCAGTTTGGGAAAAAAACATGCCCTTGGCACTTTTTCCTTTTCAGTTGATCCCTATGGCTTTGCAGGCTCACTCCCAGTCCATAATAACGGAATGCGTATGGCGCATAATCAGGGCCGAAATTAGCACCTAACATTCTGAGTGAAATGCATCCGCTTTGAGCCAACCACAATGCAACTCTCGTGAAATGCATTCCCTTTGAGCCAACCTCAATGCAACTCTCCTGAAATACATTCGCTTTGAGCCGCGACTCACTTAAATCGAACTCCCTGGATTCCATTTGAAGCTCAACTCATTTGAACTACACTGCTTTCGTCTTGCTTGAAACTCATTTTTAGTTGAACACATTCGAGTCGGGGCACAGTCCCTGTGTGTGTGGGCGGGGGGGGGGGACTTGGTTCGGGCAAACCATTATTGAATTGGGTTCCCTGCACTCTGCATTCGATTGAAATGAAGGCACTTTTGAGTTGAGAAAACCACACGTTAATTGGAGTACATTGAATAAGCTTAATAACTTGTGTGGATGGAATTCTTTCTTACTTTATTTGACTTTGAATTTACTTTACTGTAAATTGACGGTGCCAAAATGTGGTTGGCAATAAACCAACCCATCATTAACGTGACTAACTTTGGTCAGACAAAATGAGACGTCACAACGTGTCATACCGATGTCACATGACGTCATTAATATATTCAGGTGTTTTCTGTCGTTGTTGGGGATCTGAAAAAATGACCCGAAAGTGCAGTGCTAAATTCCAGTTTTACGGCCGAGTTAACGTTACACGAGGCAACTTGTTGAGGAACGCGACAAGCAACGCCATGTCGCCTCGTTTGTATGAAGTCGTCACGTCGCTCGAGGAGCTAGGTCAGGTAAGGTCGCCTAGCAAATCGATATGCCAGCGACCCACGCTGGTCTCGGGTACCTAGACTGCTCTGCGGGGCTCTCTCCAGCCGTCCGGCCGGAAGGGAGCCCCCCCCCCTCGAGCAGTCTGAGTAACCGAGACTGGCGATACGCAGGCGACGAGTCGCCTGTCGCTTGGACAGTTGTCTCTTGTACATAGTGCGTCGCGTAGCCTGAGGCAAGCTGTGACCGCTATTTATGTTCAGAAAAGTTATTCTCTTTGCGCTCATCGATCGTAACTTGTTAGTACTTGTAGTTTACCAAAATCGGACAGGAACGATACATACAAAATTGCAAAAAAATCGATCAATCAATCAATAACTAAAACAATCAATCAATTAATCTATACATAAACCCCAAGCAAAATCGGCCCCTCTATTAATTCTAATTATTCGGGAAAATTAGTGAATTAGGCCAGAGAAAAAAAATCTTGCTCATGGGAATTTTTGGACGAAGGTTCAAGAGCGGCGAGCGAAATGGTTTTTGTTATTTTAATTATTTTTTGCAAAAGGTAACCGCGGTTCCTTGAAATTTTTGCCGAATGCTGACTATCAAATTAATAGTCATGGTGTACGGTACTAACAATCACAAAAAGGAAAAATTTCAGCCAAAAATTGACCCAGTTTGTGTCGTGATTTGCAAAATTCAGACGTCGCAACAACGTGTTGACAGAGCTCAGTGCAGACACGTCGGAAGTCTCATTCAGAATCCCACATGCCCACGAAAACCCGACGAAGTGTAGGGCGACAGGGGCGTTTCTAAAGTATCTCCAATGCAGAAGTATTAATTTGCCGAAATAAAAAAATCCAAATCGGGTAAAGTAGAAGCGGTGGATTACGATGAACATTTTTTTTCTTTCTGGCCTTACCTTTTAAATATTAGATCAACAAAGTTGCTAGAATAATGAACATAACATTCATTTTTCGACAATATTTTGCGCACGTTAAGCTTTACCATGAGCTGATTACTTACATGTTAATGACCGATATTTTTTCAAACTTTCAAATATTATAAGGCGTGTATTTTCAAAGTTCCCCTAAATAAACTATGCTGTCATTCAAACGTTAGCCACTCCGGGTTACGTGTTCGTAACAACTCTTGACAAACCTCAAATTGTCGAAGTTATTTTGTATTCATTAAAACCTATATCACTCTGTGCACGTTACCATGGCGTTATTTGCATTACTAAATGATACGCATACGCAAGGACGTGCTTTAATCGATACTCGTGGGGCATTTCTGTCATTAGACGTATCTGACCCCTCCCCCTGAACACTGCATTGTTGCATTGCACCACTATCTGTCACAAAATATCAATCCTTTTTTCAGTGTTGCAGAACAGTTAAAATTGTAATTTCTAATTTATGGTTTGCACATGTCTAAAATCCACCCAAAATGTCACAATATGACACCATTTCAATAGCTAAATTTTCAAGTTTCTACAACACGGGGCATGACCACCTTTCACATGACCATTGCACGGTTGCATCGCTCACGAGAGTCATCCCTTTTTCCATTGTCACTGAAAATTGATTTTGAAATTTCATGTTGCTTTCACGTTGCTTTAATGTGCTGTAAAATGTTTATTTTTAAATAAAGTAATCATAGCTTTGTCAA
This sequence comes from Ptychodera flava, assembly GCA_001465055.1. Lineage (NCBI taxonomy): Eukaryota > Metazoa > Hemichordata > Enteropneusta > Ptychoderidae > Ptychodera > Ptychodera flava. Next base: position 245,447 of record LD346277.1, read on the forward strand.
TACAGAGATTTTTGTGACGTTATCCCCAAGATAATTACTGATAATGTCTCTAAATGTCGCGTATTGTGGCCTCAAATGTTTTCGACATCTACAAATTCCCTAGCATTGCCAAAAATATAAACAACCAAATTACTCCGGACCTTAATGGACTCAAGTAAACTTTACACGCCATAATGTACACGGCTTAGTTTCTTACATTATTTTGTGCAAAGTTTCCTTTCGTCCCTTGTTGCCCTTGATGGGGGACATTATTCCGTAAATATTTAATTATTAACAGTTTTACATATGTAGGCCTACTTGCATTAAAATCAAAGCGAATGTCCTTCATGTAAGTTGGATTGAGCGCGGCTCAAAGCGAATGCACTTCACGAGAGTTGCATTGTGGTTGGCTCAAAGCGAATGCATTTCACTCAGAATGTTAGGTGCTAATTTTGGCCCTGATTATGCGCCGTAAACATACAATTTACATCTAAACTATAAACCTGGAGGTAACAACACATTTCAAAGTCACAGACTCATTACTATGAAAACCAGTGAAATGTTCCAGTGAGACTGAGTATGGCCGTCAGTACCTGTGATCACAACTTTTCATAGATCAAAAATTTGTTGTCAGAGGCGCTTACGGCAACAGCGCTGTTTGTCACAACAGCTGGATATGATCGGTTTTGTGTTCTCAGCTATGTGGAATGCCACACATGTTGCTGCACTTCACTCGCCTCGAGACTAACGCATTATAGCATAAAGGTCACTACAGTACGGGTAAGCCTAATTCAAGATTCACGATTCAAGATTCACGTTCTGCAGTTTAAGCTATAAGTACATGCATTTTCACTCAAATTGACTTTTTCGATTCATAGACACTGATAAATCATCATTAGGGTTCAACGGTGCCTTCTATACGCATAAAGTAGTACCCTGCAATATGATTGTTGACACATTCTACATACAGAGGGATTGGAAAGAAATTACAGGGAGGGACGGCCGGTGTTTTTACAAAAGTGTCCCGTCAAAAGTATTTGCAAGAAAAAAGTGACACTCCCGAAGTTTACATGAGCAAACAACAAACAAACAAACAGTGACCCTCTCCCTATGTGGCGCAATCCATATCAATAATATTTAGATCCTTTCTCTTGCGGCCGTCATGGATTTTAACTTAAAAACTAACCTCATTAGCATCAAAATTAACAATCAAATTTTCCTGCAAATACTTTGTTGATCATTTAGCCAGGTTCCTATATACCAAATTTCAAGGTCAAAAGTCCTGTCAAGAGAAAATTTCTAAAGTATTATTTTTTCGATTTTTCTATGACCTTTGACCTTCCCTACACCTCTGCGCCTGCGCTATCGCTTTATCCTATCGTACCTAAGAGTTTTAGAGGACTAGTGTCTATTGAAAAATGACTTGTATGGAACCAAACTGCATACCCAAATTTTGGGGTTTCCCTGACCTTTGACCTTTACATCATTCTGTACATCATTAATTATGCACATATCTAATTCTGGGTTAGCAAATAGAGCCAGAAGTCTGATTTTTGGTGGAAAGGGATAATTACTGGGCCTATAAATCAGTTAACAAATTGCGCGTGAAAATTTGACAACTCTTTATTGGTTCTTTATTGTATATGGAAATAATCATACATAAACTTAAGTAATAAACAATCACGCATAAACAAACAAAAAACAAACAACCAGGAGAATGAGTTTCCTATGGGAACACTTCACTGGTTTTCACAGTAATGAGTCTGTGATTTTGAAATGTTTTTAGTGATGTCCAAATTTATCGATTACTTGAATGACGCCTTTTTCATAAGCCGTTGATTGAACACGGTAGTAGACTGATTAGGGGACTCAGGTCTGTCGTTTATGAGTGGTGAAAGATAATGTATGATCCGTTGACATTTCACTAGTTTGGCGCCACATGTTGCCACACTTTATGGACCAATGCAAACACACATGTGCACAAATGAATCAAGCAGAAATCTCAAATTTGTACGACTTTTGAATTAAAGAGAATTTGTCCCGCTTAAAGAGAATCGTGTACATATTTTGCTCGTCAATCTTCTATTGAGAGCACTGGAGGCATATTTAGGGACTTGTCAGTTTCTACTGCCTGGGGAGCGGTGGAATCATGGCGGTTACTTTGTTTTTGACTTTAGTGATGGGGTCACCATGTGTTTGAAATGCCCAAAAGGGGGAGGGGAGCAGTGTGTTTTTGAATTTTAATACAGGCTCATATTTGCCTAAAATACATCACACATGCTACGAATTTCATTATTCGATTGTTTTTGGCGCGCCCTTCGGGCGCCTAACTTTAACATATCAGACATACATTTTTCAGCACGACCTTCGGGCGCGTGACTATATTATATCAGACATATATATCAGAGATATCTGGATGATTTGATATTTTTCGGCGCGTCCTTTGGGAATGGAACTTTAATATATCCGAGATATGTGTCAGAGATATCTTTATGTTGGCAAATTGAAAGTATGTTTTGCAAAGTGTACTAATCATGAAATCGGCAGTTCATATGAAAAGCATGACAAAGTCCTGATCCTTTTCATTAAGGCTACCAAACACTAGATATCCCTATAAGAGATATTTTACTCAAAAACATTAAATATGCCTTTGCACAGATATTCATAGGAGTTTGATTTCTGATATGGAAAAATGCAAAAATAATATAAAATGTTGTGGTCCCATCAAAAAAAATTATTCTATCAAATTTACAAGGCAGGCACCCGTGCATTGCTTTTGCTTTGTTAGCTCCAGATTTTCTCCGCCATACTTCAGTAGAACACCGGAGGAGGCTGCATCAGTGCAAGACAGTGTCACATTATCCGGGGACCGCGACGATGTGTTGAACGGAACCAACGTTTGTAGTTTTGTCGGCGTTCTGTATGAAGCTGCCGTTCTCTTTCTGCATTCATGTTAGTATATAAAAGGGCATTTCAAAACACGTGTTACATGGTTCGTATCTACTCTCATGGAATATTGCAATGTTGACACGCTGCACCTGTTGCCTTATGTCTGGGATGAGATTATCGGAATTAACCAAAGTAGAGGCTATCGAAGACTGAAGTGTGGTTCAGGCACTCCCGTGTTGCTCTCCATGTTTAAAAATGTGGTGTAGATTTAAAGCTGTTCATGATATGTTAACTAGAATATGACACTGCAGGTAAATCAAAGATCGAAAGAATTTCTAGCAATCGTAAACACCAGAACAGCTCTTTGTTGGTTATAGCAATGTTATAAGTTGAAAAACCCGCACAATATCCAAAAAAGTTTTTGCTCTGTGACGCTCAATGGCTAAACTACCCTGTATGCTCTGGAGAGTATGTGCGTGAATTCAGTTTTCTTTTGAAAGTTTCCAAGTTAGGGGATTCTCTGATGTTGAGTGGTAGTGCCTCCCATAGTTAAGGTGCAGCGTATGAAAATGCACGGCCGCCATAGGCGATGGTTTTGTAGGTTGTACATGTTAAAAGTTTCTTGGTGGATAAACGGAGTGTACGAGTTGGAATACAGGATTCTGGTTGTGAATAGCTTTGAAGGTTAACAGCAAAATTTTGTAGTCATTGGACGAACTGGTAACCAATGGAGATGGGTGAGAACTGGGGTGATTGGCGTAAATTTCCTGGTGCGTGTAATTATTCTCCCTACAGCATTTTGAGCTCGTTGTAATGCCTAATGTGTTATCTAGGAGTCCATATAGAAGTGAATTACAACAGTCAATGGTGGCTGACATGGTTGCATGTATTAAGGTTTGGTATGCTTGATTATTATAGTGAGGGAGCGTCGTAGAGATCTAATGCGGCGGAGAAGGCTGTATATTGATTACCTAGTGTACATGTGATCATTGTTAAAAAGACTGCCGATATTGTGAACAGATGACTCAGGTACGATAGGAGCAGAACCACACCAGGCCCAAACAACACTAGCATTCATGACTACTATACCATATAATGTTTATGTAGTGTGAATATATTATGTGAATATATTATGTGAATATATATATATATATATATATATATATATATATATATATATATATATATATAACACGTATAAGAAACTGCGTAAATGAATGTATCGAAAGCATCATCACTGTCACATTTGTGAAAGTCGCCTACTTTTAAAGACATTTTTTCTTTTTTTCTTAGCTCCGCTGTCAGCAACGCAGAGCTTATCAAAAAGGCTGATTTTCCGTCGTCGTCTGCCGTCCGTCCGTCCGTCCGTCCGTCACTAATTGCCTTAGCCTCTGAATCCACAAGTTCGATTGATTTGAAGTTTGATATGCAGTTCATTTGTTGTGACCTTACTAAAGTTCATTTAAAATCGTTGTGAAATTTGCATATTTGTAGTGTTTGGCCAGTTTTTGCTAAAAAGTCTTCTTCCTCTGAAACGGCATGTCCGATTGCTTTGATATTTGATATGCAGTTTCAGTTATATTTCTTCAAATCGTGGTGAAATATGTATATTTATATTTTTAAGGCCATTTTTGTCATTTTTGGTCAAAAAATCATTTAAACTCGTTTTCTTCAAAACTACATATCAGATAGTTTTGATATTTGGTACATAGGTCCCTGGGGATGGTCTTTTCAAATTTATTCAAATTGTGCAGAAATATGCAAATTGTATTTAAAGGCAATTTTTGTCATTTTTGGTCAAAAAATTTGTTTTTACCAAAGCTGCTTGTCTGACAGCTTTGATATTTGGTGTACATATACAGGCTCATAGGGATGAGCGAATGTGATATATATAAATTATGATGAAAGCTACAATTTTGTAATTTTTGGGAATTTTCCGCTATATCTAGGCTTTCAGAAAATATATTATTTACGGGGATCTGAGCTATTAATCACTAGAGAATTGTTAGATTTAAAAGGTCAATTTCTTGTCTTTGAACCTTAAAAAGGAAAGTATAGTTTGTTTCGTCAGAAGAGGCATCTGATACACTTAACGTCATACTAAATAGACTGAAAGATCCGTTGTTCGAGGGTACTGTCTACGCTACCCCTTCTTAAGAGAAGGGGAATAGTCTATACCTCAAATTGCTACAATCTTGTCTGCATAAAATTTCAGTTCGCCGTTAAAATTCGCTGTACATGCTAGCGATGTGGCTGCTGGTGCTGTTCTTTTGCAAAAGGATAGTCAATAGTCATGGGATAGATCAACCTGTCTGCTACTTTTCATGAAAGTTTACAAATCCCAGAAATACTACTCTACAATTGAAAAAGAGTGTTTATCTCAGATATTAGCTTTACAGCATTTTGAAGTTTATGCTACTTCTTCAAGTCAGGTGAAAGTGGTTTATATTGATCACAACTCTTTTGTTTTATGCAGAAATTAATAGGCAAAATCAGATACTGTTAAGATGGAGTTTATTGTTACAGGAGTTTAACCTTGATATAAGACATATCAAGGGCAGAGACAATTGGATTGCAGACTGTCTCTCTCGTATTTAGAGTTTATCTTTGTTCACACTTGTAATATCATTTGTAAAAATGATATATTTTTTCTTTGATAAATTTCTTTTTTTGATGTACATCATTCTCCGCCAACAATAACCTGAGTTTAATTAGCCTAGAACATTCTTAAGGTCATTCTCCTCCATGACCTTAGTCATGTTTACTACAAGTGAAAATATTTTAGAACACTGATTAGCATATCAATAGAAATTCTAGATTGTTCTTATATTCCCTACAAGAATCACTTAATACAAATATAGGACGGTACAGGTTTTCAGTCAGACTCTTTGAGATCACAATATGTGTTTAAATCAAGACCTTTGCAATCACGCTGACTTGTTCTGTGACCTCTGCAAGCCTCACCCATCAGTTTGGCTCTCTGACTCAACTCCGGAGACTAATCAGGGAGTTTGTTCCACCCGAGCTAAGATAAGTAGCCTGTACATTTTTACAGCTTGTGCTTTATCACTTAATTTAGTGATTAGTTTGGATAAATTTCTTTTAAATACAATCGCTTACATCGTCGCCTTTTTTCTGTCATCACAGTACACATATCGTACATGTGAATGCATTGCTATTATAACTCGCTAATACGGCTTTTGCTTTCAAGCACTATTTCGCACAGTCAACGATCGAGCGAAAGTAAGCCACGATTACTTTTTCAGGATGTCCTATGGACTGCCATTAGCCTCTGGGATACTAATATTTTAAACTTTGCACAGAATGCGAACGGACAGTTTATTTTTTACTTGGATTTCGTTTTGCCTCCAACGACAAATGTGGTGACGTAATGCTATCTTAAACATTCTGGAAACCAGACAAGTATACATTGAAATTTTAAATTAAAAATTAATGACGCAAGACAATTCTCATAAAACTTTCTGTACAGTGGTATTGCCATTCCTAATTTTAGATCTCAACGAAAATAGCAAAGCGCTTTGTAACATGGGAATGAATTGTCTAGTATACCTAAAGTTCGTATTATACAATGGCATGAAGCGATCGTTTGAAAGAAATAATAATATCGGTACTTTGAAAGTTCAGCTTCGGCAATCTTTGAAAATTATACATAGAAGAATTCAACCGTCTTGGTATTAACACCATCCAGGCGCCCAGGCACCTCCAAAATTTTGTGGGTCTGAAAGTAGCGCTACAGAAATGCCTCGATCCAATGTGGGCACAAGTTTCTTCTTGTACTCTTCTATCCGTGTGTTCATTTCTTTTACTCTCTGCGGCATTTTCTCTGCTAGATTAAAACTTTCGGTCGGGTCGTCTTCCGGCGCAGTAAGATAGAAAATAAGTAACGTCAAAAATTAATTGGTAGACTCAATTTGTACACGAAGTTATAGTAACAAAAATATGAATTTGCTGTCTTTTAATGTTCTGTCAGTCGACGAAAAGTTTATTTTTCCCTTGTATCTGTTTCCGATATCACAATGTGTTATCTTCTGCATCTTATCAGGGTTCATAAGATGACAATATTGATTGACTTGTGCACAGGTGTTCAAAGCCTGGTTGCTAAAGAAGTCACCATTTCCACAGAAAAGGTAATACAGGAAAGGGGATAGAGGACAAAAGAAGACCCGTTGCCTATATCTTTCAAATAAATTTGCTACTCTGACTCTATATTCTTAAATTATCATAGACGACATATTACAATATTCTGTCACTGGTATGTACGCTTATTACAATAGCGATGACATCGATTACCTATAAAACGACACCGTCATCGCTTCATTGAGGCCAATAACATGTTGATGCTAATAAGTTTATATACTATATCAGTATGCCTGTACTCCTAAAATTAGTGTGAGAGATGCGATGTGACACTGCAAAGTGGTTTCATTGGGCTTACTTTTTAAGTCGTACAAATAAACGCCATTTCTTATCAAAGATGTACATTCAATTTCAAATTTCATCTTGGTCTCTGGGGATGGAACTCTGCATGCTACAGAAAACACAGAAAAATGGAAGATAAGATAAAAGGTTTACAAATGATCAGAAAAAATAATATCACACACATGTGTAGTTGTATGTATGTTTGAATGTATGTATGTATGTATGTATGTATGTATGTATGTATGTATGTATGTATGTATGTATGTATGTATGTATGTATGTATGTATGTATGTATTTATGTATTTATGTATGTATTTATGTATGTATGTATGTATGTATGTATGTATGTAAGTATACGTATGTGAGTGTCGTCGAGTAATACCATTCAAAGTTACGTGAGTCCATGGTCGATTTTAGGATTGTAGTTAAGTTTTCAACGATTCGAGGCGCCTCTGATAAAATGCGAAACTACAAGAAAAGATGTGTGCGTGTTTGTTATGCAGTGGATAT
>LD346277.1:284832-296865 GCA_001465055.1 Ptychodera flava
TGAACAATAATTCTCCCCATTATTTATCCACCTTCGCAGTGTATTATCTGTCTTCATTATTGTATTAAGAGGACTAATTTTAAGGTGAATCGGTATACCGAGTAGTGTAATGTATGGATTCTTAGGAGTAAGCCAACGACGAAAATCTAGCAACTTATATTTGTTAACATTGCTATCAAAATAAATAACATTCAGAGTCCCAGGCAGTTCAGAAACTCCACCTGCAATTTCACTATCCAATATATCTAAGATGTTACATGGTACATTATAAGGCATGAATTTCTGACTAACCGAATCCCATGTCAGAGCAAAAGGATTAGGATCATTTGCAGCCTTTGTAGCGTCTATTGTGATTTCATCAACGTCCTTCAGTTCGGAAAATTCTACAGCATGTTCGTGGGTTTGCACCGCGGCAGAGGCTAAAACAAAAAGTTTTTCACAGTCCTTTTAACAAAGGACGTAATCCTTATTATGATTACCTGCTATCCTAGTATTATTGTTAACTTTAACATCACTTAAATCTTCAAGCTCAAGATTTTGTCCATGAATTGTACCTAGACCGAAGTTACTTGGGCCAGACATAATTATCATATATACAGTGAAAAATAAATAATACCTTATAATAATATACAACCATGGCTTCAGCTATAGGAATGACAGTTCTCGGTGCTGTATTAAATGCAACGGCATTCACAGGAGGAAATATTATCGGACAAAAGCTAAGCGGGAATGGTGACGCTCAATTAGACATGATAAAGCATTAGAAAAATTTGATCATGATCGCAACGTCTGGTCAGAAAAAAGATTACTCCAGGCTGATTGGGAAAGAGAAAATCAAGCAAAGGACAGCGCATGCTGCAGCTGAATTAAGAGATACAGATGCAGAAATCCTGGAAGAAGCAGCGGCGCAAGCCAACTCTACGTCAGGTGAAGCAGCGCAAGCGTTAGCGCAATTCTCAGATTATTATCAGCCCAGTCCCGAGCAAAAGAAATATGAAATGATTGATATTGCTGGAGGATTGGTCGTTGGATGGTTTATGCTGCGTTAGCTACAGCAATTCAATACAAAAGCTAGTTGGCCAGTTATTGAAATTGACTATGTTTCCATCCTGATCTGTTATCCAAATACGCATTGAACTCATGTAATATGAGCCTAATTTTCTCAATGGCATGGAAATTGAACCCCCGTTTTTTAAGTCATAGGTGACCTTTTCACTTATTTCTTTTGTATCCTGGACGGTAAGTATTTGTAAACAGTCTGATACTTTCCCCTGTATGTATTTGCCAGAGCCAAATGAAACATAATTTCCAGTAACATCAACGACATCTGAATGAACTATGTATTTAGTGACTGTTAAGAAATCCGCTCTCTTTGGGCTCATAGTACTTTTCATAACGGGGTTGTCCTCAGGTTTATATGAAAAACCGACGAGGTTAGGGAAGTTACCTGCAGCATTAAAATAAACTTTAACATCTTTAGCCAGAGTTACAAGAACGCGGTTTGTCGGCAGATGTTTTTCAAAATTAATTTTCTGTTTCAACCCGATTGCTTTGTTGAGTGTATCGATATTGTAGTTACCTGGACGTATTGATATAGTCTTCTTCGGTTGCCCATTTTCTTGATATTTTAACATACTATTCGCCCCCGTTATGTTATGCCATGAATTATATAGTGAACACTGTAATAGTCTTATTGAAGTAAACTGTGATATGTCAATGCAAGGGTAAAAATTAACAGTAACAGGTTTGCCTGTTTTGCTTTCAATCCAAATGATCATACTTACTGTATATACATTACAATTTATAAGGTTCTGCAGAAAAAAAATCTTTCTGTTCAAGGAAATCTTTGGTCGCAACCGCGGCAGCAGTCGCTCCACCTAATTTTAGCCACCGAGTCAAATTTGGTCGACTTGGATAGCCCATATCCATTTTCAGAAATTTGCTGGAGATCATTAGATATCCCATCGTAAGTCCCGCGATTACAATACTATCGTACATTGTGTTTACAACTGTTTTAGTATCCATGATTGCTGTCAAGTATATAAAATAGAAAAATAAAAATAATTACGGGGTTAATCCATCTCATGCAATGTAGAGGGACCGAGTCTTGGTGGTTCCCAACCTGATTTCTGCAAATCATGCCAATTACGCTCCCAGTGTTTTGAACACCATTCCCTAGTCGGAACCTCTTGAACGTTTTTTCCGAAGGAAAACTCACTTTCTGCTACCGTTCCGGGCTCTGTTTTTGTCGCTTTCTGAAGCGGCTCACGCGTAAGCACCTTATCGGCATGTTCCCTTTGGAACTTGGTTGCTTAACGGGACAAATATGTTGAGCACGCCTCCAATATAGCCCTAATGCAGTCAATGAAACTCCTATAATTCCTAAAACAAGATAACATTCATTATACCAGCTATCGCGTGAGCCATCACACAGTTGTGGCGGTACCCTATCGGAAGGGTCCTGAAAGGAGCTCATACGGTTTGCTTCAGTCATACTATCATTAGTCATTGCTTTTCGTTTCTTCTTCTTCTTGTTTTGCCTGTTCCATTCTGCTAGTCGCTTGCCCGCAGCAACTCTCCCTGGATGCTTCGTCAGTAATGTAATTTTCTCTATATTGCGCTGTGGCTCCGTTCCGTAGGGTTCCGAATTGTAGTCGTCAGAGGTGTCGGAGTCGATGGGGTCCCTTCGGAACGCGTTTCCGTTTGCTGAGTCGGTGCTTTCAAAGTTGAATCCATTTATTTCAGGTATTATATTAAACCCGATTTTTTTTAAATCTACATGTTTACCCGTAATTAAACCGGTGGAAACTAGAGCAAGTATGGGCCCAAAAGTGTGGGCTATCCATCCTGATAATCGTTTTATTTCACTGGTTAGAATAAAATCCTTTTTAAGATCAGTGGCATAGTTATCTCGGTCATCGATTGGAACTACCTGACTTATTGCTCTTGCTCCTAGATCTATGAAACTTTGAGTGATATTATCACTTATAAGAGAACTGTATTTCGCTTCATAGACTTTAAAGGCTCGTGTTATGAATTCATCTTTCCACGTTTCCACTTCTCTAACTGTAATCTCCTTGCCAAAAAATAACTTGCTTTGACCACTTGCGATGACGCAGAGTAGTTTTTCACGCTTTGTCTCTATTATGGATTGGGCGTCCGACGCTGCGGTGGTAGTGCGGCTGTCGTATTTGCCGCGGCCGATGACTTTATTAAGTTCTCCATTGTTTTTAGTATGTTATCTATTCTTAGTAAAAAATAAAAAATTCGTTTAAACCTGAATCCGAAATATAGTATTAACATGGTCTGGAATATGACGAGAAAATATAGAAAATTCTCCTCCATTAAAATCTATCTGTATATAGAAACACGAATTATGAGTACAGACCTATTCCCGGTTGCTTTTCAATTGAATAAAAAACATATACCGACAGTACAGCATGCTGATATTCCTTCCAAACCAAACGGGGGAGTAAAACCTATTCTCATGGACTTAGAAATATATGTAACGCTGACAGATAAATTTACTTTTCATCCAAGGGATATATTTAAAGATAACGTAATCACTCATCGATCAGCTAAGAAAGTAATATATGGCTGGGCGGCCCGCACATGAAATACTGGGACCAGCAATTAAATTTCGCTGTATGGTGCAGCACTACTGGTTGTGGTATATCATTCGCCCATCTCTTTGATAAGAAATTTCCGCCGCAAATACGATCATTCTACCGTTTTCATGTATATTTTACAATAAGTCGCATCCTTCATGAAATGGGCGTTGCACTTCCAGACGATACTGTCTTCAAAGCCAGCGACAATCCGTACAATCTCGTCCAATATGAACTTCTATGTACAGAATTTGGAAATATACGCCCAACGAAGTCCGACTTTCGTTATCGTTTCGGTCAAAACTCAGTTCTTGGATATGGTTATATATATTACACTAATCGTGGCCCCGTTCGACAGCCAAAAGCAATATACAATGGTCATGACTTTTTCCTCTCCGCCGACGGAGGCGTTTATTACACACATACAATTTTTGGAAAGAAAAAACATGTACTGCCCGACAAAGACAGACCACATTTTTATTTCTTCCGAAATGATGGAACGGAGGGACGATACAATAGTTTCATCCCTCTGAAGGGAGACAGGGGACTAACAAAGGCCGGTCTCGCCCGCCTCAATGAAAGCCTTGAAGCCTACGTATATCGTATACTTGGCGCACAAGCAAATATTCGCAGTACCATAGTGGGCGATACTGGCAGTGCACAGCGAGTCCGAAAAGAATTCGGCATTCTCCTTGAAGATGAAATTCGTGATACTGACAAAGTAATCAGTTATAGGCGATATCAAGACACAATAATGAATACTGGTGTCAAACTTGATATGGCTGTTTCTCCCAATTTACTTCTCTTGCCGTCTAAAATGGTTATTCTTTTGGGCCCAGCAATCTCAGGTTATAATAATGAATTGCAATATGCTACAGAATCTATGGTCTTCGGGTGAATGGTGATATAAACACGGAAGTTCGAGAAAGTGCTATACATGAGATGGAAGGGGAAGAGAATTCCGTGAAGTGGCAGGACGCTGTGCCGCCTCACAATGACACGAGTCAGATTCCGAAGGCAGCAAATACAGTCGTCGGCGCGAATCTTATTCACGAATATGGCAAAATTGGTTTGTTATCTTTAGCCATGTTCATTACATTTATGTACAGTATATAGATCTGATGTATGCAACCGTGCCATTCAACATGGCACCGACAAATTCTGGCAAAACAGAATATGTAATGGATCTCCTCACCGGTCCGTACTTAAGGAAATTTAATACGTAGTTTTCATTTGTCCGACATTCATGAACAATAAAACGTATAATAAAAGATTCATTTTTACCGATGATAATGTGTTTATATTTCCGGTCGGACTCGATGCTGTGGATGATACACTAGCCTTCGTACATAAAGAATGGGCCAACACAAACACTTTAATAATCCTCGACGACTGCGCCTCGTCCAAAGATATGAAGAAGCGCAGTGACTTTTTAGTCAAACTTGGTTTCAGCACAAGACACGACTGATTATCTGTCTGGGTTCTGACTCAACAATATACTAGTATTGGTAAACCATTCAGGGAAAACATACAAATGTTAGTACTATTTTACACACCCAGCAAGACAGACAACAAGACTATTATAAAAGAATATGGAATGGAGGTGTCAGAACGGGAGGTGGGTTCCCTAATCAGGCAATTGAAAAATACACCATTCAGTAAACTAGTTTTTCATTTACGGCATCCGTACGATATACAATTTTTCGTATAATATAGCTAATCATGGAACCTGAAGACAACACCGAAGGTACTCTTAGAGAATTATATTACAACCCAAGAACTGGTTTTGGAGGTGTACAAAAATTATATGACGCAGCACGCGCCAGCGGACTAAAAGTTACTAAGAAAGAGGTACAGGACTGGTTAAAAACTCAGCTAACTTATAATCTACATAAACCGGTACCTCGTACTCATGGTTCGGGCGGGAGGCGCGTTTTCGTTACATCGATAGACGAGTTTTGGCAGGCGGTTCTCGTGGAATTCCCTTCACCGTTCGCAAAAGAGAATCGTTCCGAAGGTAAAAACATTCGATACATGCTGACAGTAATTGATGTGCTCAGTAAATATGCATGGGCTTGGCCGATACAGTCAAAAACGGCAGATGATACTCTTAATTAAGAAATCCGGGAGGCAACCTGACAAACTTCAGACAGATGAGGGGCGGGAATTTACTAACCGAAAAATGCAGAAATGGCTCCAGGAGGAGGCGGGAATTCACTGGTTTCATTCCTACAGTGACAAAAAAGCTAGTGTCGTGGAACGTTTTAATCGAACTCTTAAAACGATGATGTGGAAATACTTTACATACAGACAGACATGTGAATGGCTCCCCATTCTACCACAACTTATCGAGAATTACAATTAACACCGTACATGGAAGTATCAAAATGAAACCCGTCGATGTAACGGAGGACAACGATTGGCAGGCATTTTATACACTTTACCCTGAGTTGGCAGCTATGGGAGCTAACCCTGAATTCAAGCCGGGAGAACGGGTTCGAATTACAAAATACAAGACCACTTTCAGGAAAGGATATTTACCAAATTGGGCAGAGGAGATTTTCATAGTTTCAAAAGTGGTGTATGCAGCTGGATTGGGAACGCCGCCAGTTTACAAAATAAAAGATCTGAATGGAGAGGAAATACTCGGCACTTTTTATTCCAATGAACTTCAGAGCGCTGCTGGTGCAGACGAGCTGTACAGAGTAGAACGAATTTTGAAGACGAAAAAAAATTAGAGGAAAGAAATATTATCTGATAAAATGGAAAGGTTATCCAGAAAGTTTCAATAGTTGGGAGCCAGAGGAAAATGTTATTAGAACTTCGTAAGTACCTTTGGAACGCTCTGTAGTTCCTGTGCTGGTACTTGGTAAGTACTAACGTAAGTACTAACGTAAGTAATTACGAAAGTTATGCAATAAGTACCATGGAAGAAGTCTTAATTTCTTGAAAGAAGAAAGTGTCAGTTTACCACCATTCTTCCAACCACCTGGCCAAGTATTTATCATGTATTGGCGTAAGTAATGTTCACTTATTGCATCTTTTTTGGCTGTATGTGGATGAGGTGGTACTCCAGATGAGCATATTAAGTTTGCAAGATCTTCAAAGCGACTGTGCATATTGCCACGAGCTGTTCTTTCAAGTCCCCCTTGTTCAGATTTATCGATAAGTTCTGGTTGAAGTATAATGTACACAACTGACATGAGCCATAGACAAGTAACTTTAAAGTCTTGTACGTAACCGTATGGCTTCATCATATCAAGTGCCTGTAATTCAAACGGAGCATTGTAAGCGTACACAGATTCACAAGCATTAAGAAGTTTGTGTAGGTTCTTGAGTGAGACTCGAGGTTGTTCTAGTTGTTCTTGGCTAGGTGGTAGTAAGCTTCTTCAAGTTCCTCCTCGTCGAAACCCTCTATTAAAAATCCCTGGCTGCCGCTATCGCGTGAGCCACCCCATGCAATTCCAAAGTCAAAAGCTTGTGGAAAATCTACTGGCCCGACTGTCTCTGTATCAAATTTTGGATTAAGTATATTCTTGAGAACTTCAGGCGTAAGAGATTGATGAATTACCAAACATGGAAGCCTGTAGTCATTACAAATTTCTAAGGAAACTTTTTTGAACTTGTCATGAATCTCTTCTAGTTCTTTTAAGGCTGCTATTTCATATTGTCTGACTCGAGTTAGAATATTCCGCCTGCAACAATCAAAAGGCATATCTTTGAATATGATAATGAAACTATGTAAATGGTTAAATGCTCTAGAAACAATCTTTTTTTCTTCCGACGAAACGGAAACGCCTCGGATTCTAGAAAAAGTTAGATGTTGAATTATGGAAGAGTCACAAATAATGTAGTGTGTGTTGGCTTTCCCAGCCCGACATTGTAAACTAAGAGTATGTTCTATAAACTGTTTCTGAAAATCGGCAATCGAAACTTTCCCATTATAAAAGTCGGCAATGTTGCTAGAAAAACTAGTGTCAAATTCTGGTACGTGAGTCGCCGCCAAATTTACTGCATCGTAACTCTTACCACTTCCAGTTGGTCCATTTATGAATATGTATGACATTTTTGTTCTATATATCATAGAAAAAAATTTTTAAAATTATTTTTCGTAAAGATATATTACGATAAGACAATGGCAATCCTTTCTATTTCAGATGCAATAAAAATACTTGAAAGTGGAGAAAACAATATGCAAATCAGTGACGGCAAACTCATATTTGGTGAATATGTAGATCCTATTATATTTGTAGACAGTGAGCTAGAAGTGGTTTTCAATATCGGACCTGAATATGGATCCAAAGATCCTGCTACATGCGATGAAATGTGTGTCCGTTGGCAACAAAGTCTTCAAAAGTTTACCGACTTAATAGTATTCAGTACCTTAGGTGAAAGTTTTGATGCATCCACCGCTAAAAGTTATGCTGCAAGCCTGGCCGCTCACTCCAAGAATAATTTATTATTTTACAATCCATCTAAAGTGTACCAGAAGCGTGGGAGCGACAAACAGACAAAGTATTTTAAATTTCGGTTTAAAAGAGGAATTCCCGATTTCGCTACATGTATTGATATAGTTCAAGAAATCGACTGTGGTTTTAAAGTAGTGAGCTGATTGCCAGCCAGAGAAAATCCTGCTATTGTACCTCGTAATATCCGAAAAGGTAGTAAGATAGAATTCTTAGCATTTAAACCGCGCTTATTTAAAACTAATCTTTCTTTCACTATAGAGAGGTTATTTTGTGCCACGCCTAAACCAGAAATTCAAGATGCGGAAGAACTAGTCGACTTAGAAAGATTAGGCGAGATATATAAACAAATAAATGCTGCCAAAAGTATTTTAGTGGATTTTGATGACCTATCATAGAATATTTTATTTTAAAAAAATTTTTAGGATAGTATATATTATAAAGATTATTATGGATGAGAATATTGACCATCGCTTACGAAAAGCATTCGACGAGGCAGTTTTACGAAAAGAATTTCCTGAATTCAAGCGAGTCATGGATATTGACACGCTGGTGGATATCGGAGGTATGACCAAAGAAAAGATGTACTCTGTTTATACAGATATGTAAGTCAAATTATTGGATCCGAAAAACGATAATACTCAAATTCGTACATTGCATGTTAAATTAAAAGATACATACACAAAAGATGTAAGAGGATCGGAATCGGATATAAAACAACAATTAATAGATTGCTACGACCATATGCTTGATACAATTAGCAATCATGTTGAGGGTTCTGGTCTCGTTCTCGAGGAGATACTTAATTTTGAAGTAATACTTGTAGAAGTTTTACTCAGGGCCGCCCGATTCAACTTCCAGGATGGTTAAAAAATAAGCATTGTGTGAGCGATCTTATTCTACCTTCTGGCAGCGAGAATTGTTTTCAGTATGCTGTCGTTCCAAGTTTAAAGTTGGGCGACGAAAAATTTCGTGAAAAGAAATGCGGTCAGACTAGAAAAAACTGGAATACGTACACTCCATTTATGGTCGATGGTCAGGCATCAAACTCCAAGTATTTCAGATCTACGAAAATGATCCTGATCCGTCCGGCATAACTGTGTTATATAGTAGCTGTAGCGGAGCCGAAGGTGATAGGGATCAAATAGCAAATATCTTACTAATAGTCGGCGAAGACGCGTCCCGAAGGAGCCACTTTGTACCAATTACTAAATTAAATCGCCTTCTTAATTCTCGTAATAATCGAAAGAATGAGCGCAGACAGAAGTGTATTTGTATGGTTTGTAAGCGGGGTTTTAAGTCAACAAAAGAATTAGAAATACATCAGGTGTACTGTGGGACAGACACGTCTAAGCCACTTTTTCCTAAGGAAGTGTGTCAATTCGAAGGCCATCGGAAAAAGGTTCCCTGTCCCTACGTCGTGTATGCAGATACTGAGGCAATTATTGAGAAGGACACCGGCTGACACATTCCAGTTTGTATTTCGTATGTTATGATTGAACGATGGCCAGGCCGTTCCGGGCCGAAAGTTTTTAGTAAAAGAACATTCACAGGTATAGATTGTGTTACAGAATTTCTAAAGGATATGAAGAAAAGGGCTGAGAATTATTCGAAATCGTATTATTGGAAAATAAAACCGATGAAAGATACTTCTAATTACAACGATCCAGACTGTATTGCATGTAAAGATCAAGCCGGATACCGAATAGTGAAGGGTGGCGACGATCCTATCGGAACGACTTTTTATTGTGAAAAGTGTCGCCCATCGAGAACCATTCCTATCTACTTTCACAACCTCAAGGGATACGATGGTTCTTTTATTTTACAAAAAATACATGAAATCAGGGATGAGGGTAACTAACCAGAGCCAAATATCATAGCTAAGACGGGCAATGGAGGAATTATGTGTCTTATGAAAACATTTATTTTTAGTGCCTCAATTGTTGTCGATGGGAAGAGGGAGACAAAGAAACGTTTCTTTTATATAAAGTTTATGGACAGTGCTCAGTTGATGTCTGGGTCGCTCGCAAAGTTAGCAAAGACTGTGCCAGAGGATGGATGGACGGCAGTACCACTTTCGTACCCGAACATTCAGCGGGCGAAAGGTTTCTTCCCGTATGAATATTTAGACTTGGTTGACAGACTAGAAGAGGACCAGCTCCCGGAGGGACACAAATTTTATAGCGAATTAACGGAAGAGGGGATTTCTGAGTCTGATCACGAACATGCATTGCGAGTATGGGACGAAGTTGGATGTGAGACGATCTGTGATTATATGGAATTCTATTGTGAGACGGACGTTCTCCTTCTTGCGAATATATTCGAAAATTTCCGTAACACATGTTTAGAAGCATATAACTTAGATCCAGCCCACTATATGTCAGCGCCTTGCTTGACATGGGATGCCATGTTACTTTATACAGGTAATAAATTTAAACTCATTCAAGATGATGAGCAGATGAATTTCATTCAGAGGGGAATTCGAGGTGGTATCAGTCAGTGTAATATTCATTACTTACAGACAAATCATCCAGCTTACACCGCCACTGGCAGGAATTACGATCCGGAGAAACCGTTAACTGAAATGAAATATCTCGATGCTAATAATCTTTACGGATATGCAATGAGTCAACCAATGCCAATGGGCGGACTTCATTGGATGATGATGGAAGAATTGTTAGAATGGTCTGCTCAGAATGGCGGAGCAGGCTTGGATTGGGGACCCGGCGCTAGATTTCCACCAAGTTTTCTAGAAGTAGACTTAGAATATCCGGCCGAATTACATGAAGAACACGACGATCTACCTCTCGCGCCGCATCACTACGAATTTCCGAGGCACGGTACTCGACTGATTACAAGTCTAATGGACAGAGAGAGATACGTTGTACATTATAAGTTGCTTGAATTCTATCTTCGGATGGGAATGCGACTGAAAAAGATTCATCGGGCGCTTGCCTTTGAAGAGGCGCCGTGTCTCGCCGAATATATTGACTTTAACACTAAAATGAGGGCAAAGGGAAAGACAGATTTCGAAAAAGAATTTCTATAAGCTTATGAATAATGCAATGTTCGGCAAGACAATAGAAGACGTTCGAAAGTACAGAGACTTTAAAATTGTTTCGGGCCGGAACGGTACAGATAGTGGTCGTAAAAAGATTCAGAAGTATAATCCAAAGATGAAACATATAACTCTCATAACTTCCGAAGAGGATGGTGATTCCTGCGACAGTGTCCTACTGGAACTGAAAAGGGATCAATATGAATACAAAAAGCCAGTTTTCATTGGCGCGGCAGTGCTTGAACTTTCTAAGCTGCTTATGTATGAGACGCATTACAATTACTTTCGAAAGCGGTTAGGAATACGATTAGCCTACATAGATACTGACAGTTTTGTTTACAGTGTGCCTCTTCCTTCCCCGGACGTAACTTTCAATGATATAGTTCGGGAAGATGTGGAAAAGAATGGTAAGGAGTCGATATATGATACTAGTGGGATGAAAGACGGAATTCCGAAGATTAATAAAAAGGTGATAGGTAAATTTAAAGATGAGTTGAATGGAGAACCTATTCTTGATTTTGTCAGCATACACTGGAAAGTGTATGCTTTTCGAACTCCAACTTCCGAGACGAAAAAAAATAAAGGGATAAAAGATGTTTGTGTTAGAAAACATTTGAACTTTGAAGACTATAAGGATCTGTTTGAAACTGGGAAGGACCCCAAGTGGGCACAATTTGTACAGTTTGTATGGAAAAAACCTGGAGAAATCCGTAGTGAAAAGTGTAGTAAAATAATGATGGCGCCAAATGATATCAAACGTGTACAGTTATACAATCCAGACACGGGCGAATGGCTGGCAGAAACATGGCCGATAGGACGGAGTTAACTTTCATATCCATTTAATCCATAATGTCGCATGTATCTTTCTAGCGGTGGACTAAATCCTTCTTGTTTTTGTATT
>LD346277.1:298249-318563 GCA_001465055.1 Ptychodera flava
TCAAAGATGATAATCTATATCATAACATATTAGCTTTCATTAAGGAATGTCAAAAGACTAACTTCTTTAAGCGACTAGAATTCATAAACGTATTCCAAGAGGTTGACAATGATGAAATCGAAGTCCAACATCTACAAGAATATTGGGTTCTTCGATTGATTCGCGACACAGGTAATCGATTTATCTTTCAATCAGATGGAAATATTTATGTGAAGATGTGATTTATTTTTGATTTTTTTCTTCTGAGTTACTATATGGGATACGATGGATCATTATTACCGTATTTAACCAACCGAATACTGAAGGGAACGAAGTCAGAAAGAGCTCATCATGTGATTGCTCATAATCCAAGTGAGGCAGATCCAGGCCAGACACTTATCATACGATTTCCAAAGTTAGAAAGCAGAGTAGTCCTAGTTCCAGATACTTTCGACCTGGTTTTTGATCTCGAAGTAGCGGGACATGAAGATAACCGAGTAGTACAAAATGTTGCAAAAAATATAATCGAGCGTATGGTTCTCACATTTGAGGGTCAGGCACTTTTCAATTTGAATAAATATAACCTTATTGAATGTTATCGTGATCTCTTCAAACATAAAAAGGAGAGAACGAACATGACACTGTATGGAATTCAGAATGAAAATCTGAGAAAATTGAGAAGTGGCGCGGTCAATGCAGATCACGCCGTCGTGGACGATATTTTACTTTTTGACACATATAAAACAAAATATGCTATGCGTCTGTCTCATCCCCTCATAACAGGTCATGGAGTTGCATATCCATCAGCGTTAGGGAGTCATATCGAATGGGAAATTACGCTTGCACCCACCTCCCAATTACATGTTAGTAATAATGTTGTTACACCCAATTACAAATTAAAAAACATTCAAATGGAATACGAAACAATTAAGGATGACTCCCTCGTGAGAGAAACTGCTGGTTATTACAACAACGGTAAAAGTTACCTTTACGAACATTTACATTATTTTAGAACAATCCCATTCAAAGAATCAACCACAGTTATCAATGAAAATATAAATGTACATGACGTAGCATGAGAGGTATTGTTATACTCTTCACTAAAAATCAGAATCAGTCAGAACTTAATAGCGAACTTTTCTTTAATCCATCCATTGAATCTGTGTCTGTAATGATTGAGGGCATTGCAAATAAAATACATGCCCAGAAGATGTTACCAAGACAATTTTGGAAAGAAACACGACGTTATTTTGCTGAAGATAAAGATTGGTGTGAAATTGATATAGATGAAGTCGATTATTTGAAGAATAAATTCTGTCTGTTTATCGATCTGCGTAGTTTTAAAGATATTGAATTTCATGGAAATGGTCTTAAAGTAATGAACACAAAAGATGGTATACAACTTGAAATCCTGAAAATGGATACTTCAGTTAAGGGTGTCGACTCTCGCGATGATAATAAAATCGAAGCTCACGATGATAATATATTTGCACATGTTTATGTTATCAGTGATGCTCATGTCTCCATTAAGAATAGTAAATTAAATTCTATAGAATTTTAGTTAACTCCCGAGTTCAACATCAGCTAGACTCTGGTTCTGAAGAGGTAGCTGTGATACCGTTACTTACGTTAGTGTGTGCTTCCGTCAACTGACTGACAACACGGGGTAAAAGCCCCTTTATGTAGACTAGTTTGATAGTGATGACTCACACGGAATTCCCCACACGTACATGTCTATACATGTTGTGTGTTTATAAATAGGTCAGACAGAACGAGTTTCTACATGTCACGGAATTATATCACTACCAGCATCAGTGGCCCGTTCCGGCAGGGGTTGCTATGGTTACTGACACCTATCGGAACGTGTAGCGACATGTTCTGGGTCATCTGTAAACAGGAGTGACTCAGTGGGAATTCCCTCTTATGCGCATGCGCAAACGCGTAAGGGGAGGGGAATTCCCCCTTCTGTAGTTGAATAAAAACAAAATTTATCACAGTTGACCACGTTTACTTAACTACTCCCCCAATTAATTTGTCAAGGGGACCATTCCCCCCTTTCATGAAATGGTGCCAGTCACACCTAGAGGTACAAGTAGAACACATGAACTGGTGAAATGCCCCCGAAATTTTCTGGTAAAGGGGGAAAATCCCCCTTGTTGACGCAATCCTGGATGAAACACTCTTAAAATTAAAATTAAGAACCCTGATTTTTGGTATGGAAATCTGTAGATGAAGAACTTTGATACCACTGGGGAGGTAAAAAGGATAATTTATATAACGAATAATTATAAAAAATGACAATCACTACCATATTTCGCAAATAGAATCAAAGATCCTCAAGGTTATATGATTATATGGGTATGCAAAGTAAGAACCTTGATATAGGATATAAAAATTTGTACGTTCAGAAGCGCACATTTGGATTTAACCTGACGATCGATTTTGAAGTGAATTTAGAGGTCTGATCGTATTGTAACCAATCTGGGCGACGTTCTTATTGGAGTCGATAGACTGAAGAGCGGTACATATCATATGTCCATTTGGTTATACTCCTTCACAATTACGCCTACCGCATCGCAGTGCAACGCACATCGGCTTACTAAAATTCCAACTGTAATCGGAAAGTTTTTCGTGAGAAAAAAATCAGGTCATTGCCTTCGAAAACAGTTTAAATCCACGTAATTATCCTTCTCATCTTTTCTTGGTCCACTTCAAAACCGAGGATCATTCAGCGAAGCTTGACCTTGCGATCGCTTCCGTCTTCATTTGTTCATCGACCATTTTGAGTTGAGATAACGACGGCGAACAGGTGTAGTATGCACGTTTTCATTAGCGAATATAAAAGTCACCAAATAGGAATCGGCAATTCAGGTAGCCAATAGAATCGTCAATTGCAATTCCGATTTTTATTGAGGCAGTATACGCAAGACCGTGCTGCATCGTAGTGCATAGCTGTGGAAACGCAGCTATCTGTTGGCGGGGTAGCTTGAGTTGCTATGCGGGTCAAAGGTTAACCCCTAACCGTGGCGGGGTTGACCTTTGACCCGCATAGCAACTCACGCTACCCCGCCAACAGATAGCTGCGTTTCCACAGCTACGTAGTGCAAGGTGATCGTAGTAGTCGCTCGTCTTCTAAATTTTGTTTCACATAAAAGCCGTTGAAAAGTTTGATTATACAGCTTGTGAAACTTGTCCTTATCATTTCAGAAGGTAAAAAAAAATTTAGCTATGACAGAGTTCAAATTTCCAAAAAAGTAGCCGGCGAAATCGTGAGAGTAACAGGTCAATTTCGCCGGCTGCCGGCTCTTAATGAAACCCCTGTCAGTTATGTTTGTTATTATACAAAGCCTGGTATTCTCATGCGCAAATGCAGACCTCCGGATGTCTTGGTTGATGACGATAGGGCTATAAAACATCAAATAGTGGTTTCACAGTCCTATCTTGCTGAAATATTGCGCCTTACTCATGGAACTCCATTGGCTGGTCTTTTAGGAGTCAGGACTTTTTGTCCAAATTTCTCGACCATTACTGAGTCTTTGACTAACTTACTTAAAAGGCAAGTAAAGTTTGTTTGGTCAAAACAATACCAAAAGGCATTTGATACACTAAAAGCCATACTGCAAAGTGCTCCAGTCTTGTCTGCACCAGATTTCAGCTTGCCGTTCAAATAAACATTAGATGCTAGTGATGTGGCTGCTAGTGCTGTTCTATTGCAAGAGGATAATCATTAGAGAGATATACCTGTCAGCTACTTCTAACGAAAATAACAAACCCGAGAAAAATTAGTCTATTAAAAAAGAGTGTTTATCTTTGAAATTAGCTTTACAGCATTTTGGAGTTTATGTTACTTCGTTAAATCAGGCGATAGTAAACACCTATTGCCAGGTCATGAGGGCTATAGCGACCGTCTATTACCCCGAGGGGCCGTGTGTTACCAGAAACATATCGCTATTCCCCGAGGCCGTAGGCCAAGGGGTATAGCGATGTGTTTCTGGGAAGACACGCCCACGAGGGGAAATAGACGAGCGCTATAGCCCGAATAAAGACCAGGCTATAGGTGTTTTTATAACACACCACATGCTCATGTTGTATTGTTATATAGTTTTTAATGTGTTTTGATATTTTGCACCGCAACAAGTTTACTGGGCAATGTTTCCATAGCGCTTTCAGTTGTACGTGGTACCACTTTCTTTCAAAAAATATTGTAAGCATACCTAGCGACATCCTTAGTTGCACCTTAATCTTTTCCTGTCGATGAGCTATTCCAGTTCCTATGCTGTTGGAATGTTGGAAAATCTGTTTCAGTGAATGTGTTGTCACCTATCCGGGACGCACATCATGTTCCAGTCACCCGCCATTGTTGCAAAGCTGCAGACGACACTACGGTCACGTGACCGGGCACTTTTCCAAATTTGGTTAGAACTATTTTCCTAGGGAAATAGCTTTTCAAAAAATACCCTCTGACGTAACTTGTGTCGATTTGGTGGGGACTAGACGTATCTATTTTTTCGTCACGTGACGTATTCTGGCGAATCGCGACACGGAATGAACATGTGGCGTGTTATAATGGTTTATATTGATAACAACCCTATTGTTTTTCAGCAGAAATTAAAAGGCAAAATGTCAGAGATTGTTAGGATGGATTTTATTGTTACAGGAGTTTAACCTTGACATTATCAACGGCAGAGACAATTTGATTGCAGACTGTTTCTCTCGTATTTAGAGTTTTATCTTTGTTCACACTTTTGATATCACATGAGTTAAAAAGACAGATTTTTCTTTGAAAACTTTTTCTTTGAAGAGTGGGTGTATTATGTGAGTCATTCTCCCCAACCATGACCTGAGTTCAATTTATCTAGAACATTCTTAATGTCATTCTCCTCCATGACTATGAATTCGATACTTATGTTTACTACGAGTCAAGATATTCTAGAACAGTGATTAGCATATCAATAGAAATTCTAGATTGTTCTTATATTATCTAGATACAATCACTTACTATAAATACGGAATGGTACAGTTTTTTATTAGACTGTTTGGGATCACTTCATGTGTTTGTTTCAAGACCTTCACACTCACGCTGGACTTGTTCTGTGTAATCTGCAAGCCTCGCCTATCAGTTTGGCTGTCTAACTCCGCAATTCCGGAGACTAATCAGGGAGTTTGTGCCGTTGCAGCTTAGATAAGTAGCCTGTAAACTTTCTCAGTTTGTACTTTATCACTTAATTTAATGCTTAGTTTTAATAAATTTATTTAAATAACATCGCCCACTTCACCTCCTTTTTCTGTCGTTACAATACACACATCGTACAAGTGAATGCATCGCTACTATAACTCGGTAATACGGCTTTTCGATTTCAAGAAATATATATCTTGCAACATCAACGTCGATCGAAAGTAAGCCACGATTACTTTTACAGGATGTTCTATGGACTGCCATCAGTCTCTGAGATACTAATATTTACTATACTAATGCGAACGTACCTGTTGTTTTACAATTGGATTTCGTTTTGTCTCCAACTACAAATGTAGTGACGTAATGCTATCACATTCTGTAAGCCACACAAGTATACATAATTGTAATTAAAAATAAATGACACAAGACATTTCCCATAAACCTTGGTATCGCCTACAGAGGAGCAAAGTCATAATTAAATCTGTCCTAATTTCGGATCTCAACAAAAACTGCACAGTACTTTGTAACATGGGAAAGGAATTGTCTAGTATACATAAAGTTCATATTTCACAATGTCATGTAGCGATCGTTTGAAACAAGAATAACGTCCGTACTTTGAAAGTTCGGTTTTGGCCATCTTTGAAAATTATACCGTGAAGAATTCAACCGTTCCGGTATTAACACCATCCAGGCATCCAGACACCTCCAAAATTTTGTGGGTCTGAGAGTTGCTCTTCAGAAATGCCGCGATCCAATGTGGGCCTAAGCTTCTTCTTGTACTCTTCTATCCGTGTGTTCATTTCTTTCACTCTCTGCGGCATTTTCTCTGCGAGGTTAAAACTTTCGGTTGGGTCGTCTTCCGGCGCGATAAGATAGAAAATACAGTAACATCAAAATGAATTAATATACTAAATTTATACACGCCAGAGTTATAGTAAAAACAATATCGATCTGCTGTTTTTAAAGTTCTGTCGGTCAAAAAGGTTTCAATTCCCCTTGTATCTGTTTCTGATATCACGATGACTTATCTTCAGCATCTTATCAGGGTTCATATGGTGACGGCAATGATTGACTCGTGCACCTGTGTTCAAAGCCAGGCTACTGAACAAGTCAACATTTCCACAACAAGGTAATACAGGATAGGGGTAGAGGATAATAGAAGACCCGTTGCTCATGCCTTCATATAAAATTGCTACTCTGACTATATTCTTAAATTATCATAGAAGACATATTACTATATTTTGTCTCTGGTACGTACTCGTATTGCAATGCCGATGATATCCCTTTAAAATTACAACGTCATCGTTGAATTAAGGCCAGTATCATGTTGATGCTAAGTTTATATACTATATAAGTATGCTTCTACACCTAAAATAAGTGTGAAAGATGCGATGTGACTCTGCAAAATGTTTTTATTGGGCTTACTTTTTAAGTCGTACAAATAGACACCATTTTTTATTAAAGATGCACAATCACTTTCAAATTTCATCTCGGTCTCTGGGGGTGGAACTCTGCATGCTAAAGAAAACACAGAAAAATAAGGATAAGATAAAAGGAAGTGAACAATCAAAGGTTTAAAAATGTTTAAAAAATAACATCACACACACACGTACGTATGTATGTACGTATGTACGTATGTATGTATGTATGTATGTATGTATGTATGTATGTATGTATGTATGTATGTATGTATGTATGTATCAGGTTTGCTATCAGGTTGTACAGGCATGTTTTAAAACTAATATGAGTAAGTGGATACACCAATAAACAAAACAGACTAGTAAGCACCCAAAAAAATTAACAGCCGACAGGGCAGACTCTTTGGCAAAGCAATCTTTGAAATTTATCAACAAGCTCTTCTTCTTCAAGGGATGTGTGGATGAAGACATGTAAAACGATGGACAGTATAACAGGCTAATGAAATTAAATAGTAACATATGCCGGATATTGCAATATATTTATTTCCAACGGTCATAAACGCACTGAAAGTCTTTAGGCGCCACTCTATCAGAGTGTTTCGACTGTATATTCGCTAATTATTGAGTATGCGAAACTCATATCAGCTTTAAAGAAAAGTCTTGTCTATTACTTGAAGCTAAAATAATATTATATAGGGCTCAGCCCTTGGTGTCGCGCCAGAGGTTAAGATTGGCAATGTTATTTGTATTGATTCATGATAAAATGTAATTAATTGTTACTTCATAAACGTTTATATGACAACTATGCCCAGTTTCCCTCTGATGAAAGCAGTTCACGTACGTACACGACGTCAAACCCTGCAGCAGAGCAAGTATAGATTTTCTGTAGCGTGTAAAAATTTTGGACAAAAATTGGCAATTTTTACAATGATAACAGCCTATTGCGTTAAACAAGAGGCGTATTATGCAATCATTATCATTGCAATGGTAACCGCACTGCCCACCTTCCACTTGCAAGCTGAAAACTATAGCGTTCCGTCTAAAAACTGGCAATTTTTGAATCTAATTATTGACACAGGGGGCGCTTTTCTAAAATTAAATCCCAGCATTCTTTGCATATGCCCCCGTTCATATGCACGACAGTTTTCTCCCTTTATCTACATAAACGATATTTTGTATCGGCGAAAAGGTGCATAATAACATTTACTGGCTAATAAAAGAGGTATATTTAATAAATGGCATGTTATATAATAGTAATTTGTTTCGTATTTGTTTATTTACGAGTACTCAAAAAAACAACAACATGGCGGCGCCCATGAAAGAAGGGTACACTTCCGGTTACTCGCATAGTATATTATAAATATGCGCATGCGTAGTCAGTAAGCCGCTGGCGCGACTGTTATGTTTGATGCCTCACCAGAACACACGTTTTGTACTTAGCATTTTTTCTTTTTCTTTCTTTGATCGATGACCTACCTGAAAATTGAGAATTACCTACTATCAACTTGTAGTTATGAACCCTGCCGAAACAGAAAACAAAAA
The DNA here is from genome assembly GCA_001465055.1 of Ptychodera flava. NCBI lineage: Eukaryota > Metazoa > Hemichordata > Enteropneusta > Ptychoderidae > Ptychodera > Ptychodera flava. Next base: position 306,365 of record LD346277.1, read on the forward strand.
GAATGTGAATTACGCAGGTGTAAATAACAGTATGCCATTTCAATTCCATCATTTAGACAATCTTGTACACAACCTGTAAACGTTTACCGAATAGATATTTCAGAACAACATATCCATAAATTAAAAGTTAAGTTTTGGTTTCAATTAAAATTTAATAGATACAGGTGGCTGCAAGTATCAATCCTTTTATACCGGACCACTGTAGTGCATCGGTAATGATCTGTTCCAATGAATATGTTAAGCCCTTATAAATTACAGTGTGAATTTCACTTTATAACCAGCTGTACTACTGAGTACTTCGCTGTTTACATGTTCTACACCAAGGCGCTCTCACTTAAATTAATTTATGTTCAATAATCTAGTGCAAAGGCAATTACGAACGGTAATCTACCTTATGCCCGCAATAGGTATCCTTTCTACGATATTATACACAAATTCCTTTCGTGGTGATGTAACGTTCTTTCTCAAGGTGTTCCACACATTTAAACCATCCATATCGGGATCTGAAGGCGTGAATATGAAGAAATTGTTGTTACGCTATTTCAAGTTTATCGATTGAATAAGATGTGCACAAATACGATCATAACAATGTCTGTATTGGCGCAAAAATACACACATGTAAAGTGTTACATATTAATATACATAAATCAATGCAAAGGAGACAGAAAGACACACAGATGTATAAATGCACAAGCCATCGAACTTACATGTTTATGTAATATGAGAGTACATACCAGTATACACAAACAAAAGTAAACACGGACAGACATACTAACGCTTTACAGTCGTTCTCAAGACTTCATACCCTCACATTGAAGCTCTGAAAGACAAACATTACGGACTGGATATTATAGAAGCTATGATTTACCTAACGTCTTTGCGCCTGCAACAGTCGATAACGTTGGATGCCAGTCAACGGCATGTATAAGTCTACAGGATGACAAAAATTGTTCGAATTAATATTTTTGGATAATTGAAGAATTTGTCGTTGGTACAATTTAAGTTCATACAATATGGTTTAAACAACGATCATATATTTTTATCAAATGCCCGGTTCCTTACTGGTTGTTGACGTAACCCGTCTTCTCCAGCATACTACCATGAATGAAGCCAACAGCCCGGGTACCTCCTTCGAACAATGATTTCTTAGTTCCGCGTAGAGGCCAATTGTTACCTTCAAATCTTTCGTTTTGTGGTGCCCCGTTCTGTTAGATCAAAACAATGAAGAAAACTTTCATGATATTTTAAAAATAATTTTATCATTAATAAAAACGGTATGACTATCATACTTGTGATGATGATGATGATGATGATAATGTTCATGCTCAAGAAATATGTCAAGCAATCCATAGGTCTACAAGTACTGTTTCATTATATTTTAATCGTTCTCGCTATCAACACTAAAAATAAAAATAGAAAGTCACAAATATGTAACATTAACGCCTACGATTTATTCCATGATATTTTTCTATGTTTGACGTCATCGTATAAGAGTTTTTTTTTCACGGAACCGTACAACTTCTAGCACAACGCGAGAAGTTGTGCGGCTCCTCGAAAAACACGAGTATACGATGACGCCAAACAAAAATTTCGTTGTATTAAATATTTATCACATAAACAGTCTTCTTATTTTTCTTTGATGCGGATGGATCAAAATGTACATATACCAGGTATGAACATACATATCTCAAGCATACATATAGCTGTTCTTTACTATTATTGTTGTATTAATTCATAACTTCACTAAATGCTTCGGTACATATCAACAAAAATGAGTAGCCCCCTTCTTGTTCTCCACTGTTTATCAACCCCCCTTGTACCTTTCGCTTTTTTGAGTGACCCCCCCCTCAGGTTCCCCCGACCCCCCAGGCCATAAATAATGACGGCTCCCTTAGATCGTGTAACTTACATCCGTGGAAAACACGATGAGAGTGTTATCCCAAAAACCATGCCTTCGGAGCGCGTTTACCAACTTTGCAATACCATCATCCATGGCTGTAATCATGCCTAAAATAATATAAAGCGTTGTGGGAAGATTTTAACCAAGTTGGTACACTTCATGCGATTCTCGGCATCGAATAGGAACTTGATGCGCGGTCACTAGTACCGCCTCGGCAGACTCTCTCAACAGTAATTTTGCTGCAGTGTAACTATATCGACCATATATCTGAGGGTCCGTATTTCAACTGCGAAAATTTGACATAAATAATGATCATCATTTAGAACTCGAGTGCTGTAGGGTACTTCTTGTAAGTCTAAAACAATGACAAAAATATCATTTTTTATCAAGAATATTCAGAATCAAAAGTGTATTAATGACAGGGTCTGTAAAACAACTGCACGAATTTGGCATGGAAACTGATCACCATTCAGGATTTGAGTGCAGTAGAGTACTTGTTTAGTATGCAATATCAAACTTTTATCAAAGTATTCATAATCATAAATTTCTCAATTTTCTTAACTCTTGCTATGACTGATAATGTCTTATTGCCCTGTGGTTCCACATGCAATGACATGTAAACAAATCGCTTCACGAGCGGCCTTCAGCTGCTCTCGCTGCACTCGCTACCAATACGCGACGGGATGCAGCCAATGCTTTTCCGAGTAATTTACAAAGTGGCGATAAATGTATGATATCGTATGTATTTCTATCTCCAAATCTTTACATAATGTTTTTAAATACATATTTAATATGTAACAGGTCAAACCTGAGAGCGAGCGCAGTTTGAGGGACATTGAGGTTATTATTACCATAAGTATACATAGCATGCCAATCACGATGTTCACTGCATATTTTTGCATAGGTACAAGGGCCGTCAATATTTTCAAAAATAACAATAGATTTCAATAATTCAACATGAAACTGTCCGGCAATCAAGCTGACCAACGAAAATCAATTATCATGCGCAAATTACATGATTAGATCAAATTAAAGTTGTAACAGAGCCCCGGAAATGAGGAATACTAAACAAATATTAGAACCGTAAGTGGCACTCCGCAGTTGATTTTGAATTCTCGCGTGAGTGAGCAGTTTGTATTGTATCAACATTTATAGGTCTCGTTAGAGTTGGCGTGTTCCAAAATGGCAGTGCACGGTTATTAAAAGTGATCGAAAATATTCATTTTTAATCTTGAAAATGTCCTACTGTTTTTGGAACAGAGAGCTCTCTAGTCAGAAAACTCAATTTTCGGGTAGGAATTGTGGTAGATGGCATCTTTTCAACCTCGTAGGTTGGCGAACCGAGTATTATTAAGACAAGCGTAGCACGAACGGTTCTAATATTTATTTAGTATTCCTAATACATGGACATACGCTAGTCTTCTAAATACACGGACATATGCTAGTCTAAATAATGCTCGGTTCGCGAGCAGCCTTCGGCCGCATTCCCTGCACATGCTATTTATACCATAAGGAAGCCTTCAGTAATTACTGGGGGGTTGGCCGGGGGAATTCCGTGAGCACCTGTACTGTAAAATATGACCCTTCCCCTAACTTCTTGTCTAAAATGTGACCCTCCCCTTGTCCGACATTGTAAAACTTGGCACTCCCCCAATCACTACAGTTTTCTCCCCTGGAATAACTGAACCAGTATCAGCTTATTTACATAACAATTGGTTTTACAGTTATGTAAGTTAGGGACTGAAAATAAGGACAGGAGGGCTGGCGTTTTGGAGGGAGGGTCGCAATTTATCACGCCAGCATTTTTGAAGGATCATACATTTGCGGGGGGTCACCATATGTGCGCAAATAAAAGAAGGTAAGATGTGGCTGATGTAGTGCTTCGCCCAAAAATATCAAATCATAATACATGGGAGTCTATCAGGCAAACTATCGACAATTTTCCCCCAACAAACAAGCTATATATTTACATTCGTATATATTTGATAATTTATGTTATGTACTTTGCTTTAAATGGAAAGTACAATGTGCATGTGTGTACAAGAAATTGGATTTGAGAATTTCACTAAAATATTGATTCATTATACATGTTGGTCTATGAAGAAACTATGAATAATGTTTTCCAATACAAAACTAGGAAAATCTGTGTATTTATGTACGCTTGATTATTGATCAATGTACTTGATTAGACTAGGGTGGTTACAAATGGATGTGTGCCAGAATTTTCAATATTTCACGGAAATGTTCATTCACTATACATGCTAGTCTATGACAGAATTATGAACAACTTTTTTCCAGTATAAAACGTACAACAAACAATATATGTGCATTTATAGACATTAGGTAATTGATATACACTCTGCCATCTGTCTTTATGTTTTTGTCTCTTATCTTCCATCAGTTTAAACTGTTCAAGGTATTTAATGTAGGATAATACTGTATCTCCTGTGCTTGTGAAGCTTGTCGATAATGTGTATGTATTTAAAAGAATCAATGTATTTCGTCGGTGATTTCCTATTGAGGAAATATCACATGGACAATCCAAGGTTTGGCCCTTAAATCAGCTTGTGTTAAAAGTAACCCACCCCAAGATAGGTTTATAAAAATGAACGTTCCCCTGGACAGATTTCTAAAAAGTGACAGATTTCTAACAAGTAACCCTTCCCCAAGATAGGTTTATAAACATGAACGTTCCCTTGGATAGATTTCTAAAAAGTGGCTCAGATTTGTAAAAGGTGGCTTCCCCCGGCCCACCCCACCTGTAATTACTGAAGGCTCCTTAGGGTCACAGACAAATAGAAAGACAGAATGGCAACGCGGCATGCCTTTTGATTCATGGCCGTCTCGGTAGACTATGGCCTTTTCATATTAAAATGAGCTTCACAGGTGTTAGACTTTTTGGAGACTTTGTTCTTGGTTGATAATTGCACGAGATTATGCGAAAAGTACGACGAGATGGCATCGTGCTGCCTGTCGCGTAGCAACCATACTTACTTAGTGAGCTCTCAGCGCAGAAACACTGCTTCACGCCGATCAAAACATAACACGCCAGCAGTTTCATAAACACGTCCTTCCATAACCAACTTTTAAAGGACGATATGACTGACCGTAAACCATTGAGTAAAAGCAGACAGTATCGATAAAAGACTTTCAAATTTGGTTCAAACACACTCATTTTATATTTATAAAAATGTGAGAGGATCTTTTCAAGAGGTAAAACTCATTTTCCCGAAGCTCAAAACTTTCCCGTTTCGCCAGCACCACACGACAACAACAACACAAACTTTGCCGATTATACTTTCGCTTAAAAATTGGCGAAAATCCGGAAATTACCGAAGAATGCATGGTCGGCACTATTCGGAAAAGAGAGGCGAGAGCTACTTGAGGCGAGGCGAACATGGAAGGCTTACATAAGCGCTTCACACCTTGAACAATACCCGTTGCTAGTTTGTCTTTCTATTTGTCTGTGTTAAGGTCCTGATACGGGTTTTGCGAACCTCGGTCGTAGAGTGTACGGGCCCTTGCATGCTCGGGCCGTAAAACCTCCGTCTGCAAATTCACTGTACGTAGGTGACTAACATATATATCGTAATAGCGATGTACGTGATTACTTAAATGCGTAGTCTTCCAGTCCATCAAGTGGCTATAGCTGACACGTCACAGCCTATCTATCATACTCCTTTTGCTTTTAGCCATGTACATGGATGGTTGGATGGATCCCGGATGGATGGATTAATTGGTCATGGCTAAATGAACGAATGCTGGCTAGCTAGCTAGCTAGCTAGCTAGATAGATGGATGGATGGATGGATGGATGGATGGATGGATGGATGGATGGATGGATGGATAGATAGATAGATAGATAGATAGATAGATAGATAGATAGATAGATAGATAGATAGATAAATAAATAGATAGATATAGATCGATCGATCGATCGATCGATCGGTCGATAGATGGAAGGACGCCTATCGGTTGTCCAATACGTTGACAGTTTGTCTGGTAATTCATGTTTTCTTGCAATACCTACCTAGTTTGATTCTTCGGTTTTCATTTGCAACTGATGGATACATATCAGTGTATTTTTCTGGAACCTGGTAAAACAGGTATAGAATGGACGAACGCTAGTTAAGGAGGATCTGGTATAAGAGAATTTGGTATACAAGTGTGATTTTTTATATAATCGGTAGGGAAAGACGTCCAGGTGTGCGCTTATTACGAAGTAAGTATGCTTGATGTCGCCCTTATCTAATAGTTTTTTACCAGAATCATACGACACAGAATGCGATTTTGCCGGCAATGGCTATTTTTGACTTTGTTTCACACAAAGGAGGCATTCTATGATTTTGTGTTTACAAGTCAAACAAAATGATTTACGGAAAAAAATGCACGGTGGTATTGAGAAACAAATTAAAAAACAAAAACTGTCAACCATCAAAACGAATTTACTAACCTGAAGTGGACTGTGGACATTCTGAAAGGCCAGGTACAGAAAAAATGGCTTGGACTTGTCGTGAGCTTTAATAAACTCAACAGCTTTGCCACTAAACAAATACTAAAACAAGAGGATGACACCGAAAAGTACCGTTACGCAAGTTTGTTTGAAGATCATTGAGAGGCTTCGAAATGACACGATCAGGACTGCGAAAGTTTAGGACTATGGTATTACTTGTTTCTATTCTCGTTATCCAATTAAAAAGGTCTCACGAGTGTTATGAACACAGAAATAATGGACACTACCTGAAATGGTGTCTTAGGATGGACAAATTTATGTCTTCCTCTGTGGTCATTAACATGTGCATTTGTTTACTCGATGTCTAGAATATCGCATGTCTGTATGTATGTATGTATGTTGAAAATACGTACCGTTGAATAAGTTCCGTTTTGTGTTCTATCAGGTTCAAAGTCATGATGAAGATCCAAGCCACGACATTCTTTATAAAAATAAGATGAACGACAAAAAGCAAACTTTTGTAGTTAGATAAAATGCAATGGCGCTCCTAATAAAACGTCCACCCCGATTAATGTTCATTTTAACAAATTATTGTCCAGCTCTCATACATCTTAATGGGAAATTTGTGGTGACTGCCTTGTCTCAACGGAATCAAATTGTTCCGAAATAACTGCAACATGATAACATGACAATGTTAGCGTTTTAATGATAAATGCGGAAATTTCCATGCAATATTTTTCCCTCATGCAGAAAGACTATTAAAGTTACTGGTGTTTAATAATCTTTGATTCTCCCTTGATGCGTACCTAGCTGACGAAAATGGGTATCTTATATTCCCAAAATGTTTCGTAACAGACTCCCAGCTTTACAAGGAAGATTCATATTTCATACTTTGAAGAACGTTATTTGTATTTCTCGTCTTGTTGTTTATAAACGTAAATGTTTCCTTGCACTGTGCATGAATCCTTGTATGACCAGATGTGAACTGAACAATGCTCAAGTGCTTCAGTATATATTGCAGTTGTCTGTGAATTTAAACTTTTGCCACATGTTCGCAACTTCATTGAAACTGTTATGATGATCATCATTATCAATATTCACCACAGATTAATTGCAAAGTTCATTAAGTATATCAATATGCAATTGTATCATCAATTTATATAGCAAGTGTAATTGACTTTGGGCAAGTCCTTTGTGCTATATATAAATTGTAAATTAGCTGATACAAAATAACTTTCATTTAAACAACATAATTGTCTCATCGATATACATAGCAAGTTACATAAACTATTTTAGAGTTCCTCTACTCCTATAGTCCTAATTGGGAAAGTTGGTAAAATATGCAAATTTTAAATTGCTGATGTAAAAATGCTAAACAACTTTCATTAATATTTTACTATATTTCTTCAATGTAGGTCGCAGGTTTCATCAACTTTGATGAAGTCAATCAAGATATATCCCCAACTAGAAAAATAAATAAATTTGCAAAATAGTAATAAGATGTTTTGCAAAATCAAAATTGATTTTTGTCAATATTATATCATAGTATTTACGAATTACGTAGGGAGATTCGTCAACTCTGGTCAAGTCAATCCACATAGACATCCCTAATAAGGAAAGTTCGTTAAACACGCAAATTAGTAATAAGCTAAAATATGAATGCAAAATGATTACACTATGTTAGTATCTTTAATGTTCATTGCAAGTTTTGTCAACCTTTGTCTTGTCAATCAGATATAAATCCCTAATTACGGAAATGCATTAATATGCAAGTAAGTAATTAGCTGAAGAAAAAAATGTAAATGACTTTCAATAATGTTTTAACATGGTGTCTTTAATGTTCATATTGCAAGTTTTCTTAACTTTGGTCATGTCAGTCCAGATATATGCCTAATAAGTAAAGTTCTTTAAATATGCATATTAGTAATAAGTTTATCTAAAACTGATAAAGCAGCTTTCGTGAGTGTTATATCAGTGTATGTAAAATACACATAGCAAGCGTCGTCAACATTGATTATGCCACTTCAAATATATATCCTTAATCGGAAAAGTTCGTTCAATATGCAAATTAATGATTAACTGAAGTGAAAATGCTAAATGACTTTCAATATTGTTTATACTAAGTATCACCAATGTGCAGAGCATATTTCGCTTACTTGAATCAAGTTAATCCAGGTATATATCCCTAATTAGGAAATTTCATTAAGAATTTAAGAATTGGCTGAAGTAAAAATACTTAATGACTTTTAATAATGTAGTATCACAGTATCTTCCATGTACATAGCAAGTTTAGTTAACTTAAGTCTAGGCAATCAAGATACATAGTCCTAATTTAGGACGGTTCATAAAATATGCAAATTAGGAATTGTCTATTAAAATGCTGAATGGCTTTCAGTAATGTTAACTCATAGTATTTTCAATATTCATACTAAGTTTTGTCAATTTTTATTGAGTCAGTTTACAAATATCCCTAAGTGGGAAAGTTTATCAAATGTTCAAATTGGCATTTAACTTTCATGTCACACCTTTCTGTCTTTCATGACAGACGGAGAGGCACACACATACATACACCAGTACAACATAAGCTAATGTTTTTGAATACGTGAGCTAAAAATGATGTCTCAATGACAATTAACCGTCATTTGATATGACAGAAACTTACTTCCTACGTGAGTGTAGTGGTCTTGACCAGCACCATAGTATCCATAAAAGTGATCAAACCCTCGCCCATTCGGTGTGTATTCTTTCTTACAAAAACCCAAATGCCATCTGTAGTTGAATGTTTTTACAGATGAGACTATAATTAGTTTTACTCTTAAAGACAGGTACGTGTTACTTTGTTAACTTTTTTTCAAATCTTTGTATCATCCAATTAAGGCGTGGTGAAATAAACAGTCCTCGTCTTGCCAATACTGACTGCATATTGTATTCTGCATAGTTATTGATGATAATCAAGTTCAAATTCGGACTTGAATTCAATTGCAAACATTAACCGTGCACGTGATAAACTGACTAGTTGAACTGCCAAATCGAAGACTAGGTATTTCAAAATGATGTCACCAGTCGACACGGAATCTGTGGTTGAAAGACAGAACAAAATTCCTTAAGACAACTCGGTAGAAGAAATTGTTACCGTATTAATCTAAATTCTTGGAAGATCGAAAGTAATTAAGAAATGAAGAGAATAGACATTCAAGCTTTTTGGGGTAACGTTTCTCATCTTATCTAAACATTTGCTTCACGAAACTTTCACGGTCAATTACTGGCCTGTTCAGTGTAAAACTCAAACAACGACGAATTGAATACATAAGTCTTATGTATATATGCATGTATGTATGTATGTATGTATGTATGTATGTATGTATGTATGTATGTATGTATGTATGTATGTATGTATGCATGCATGCATGCATGCATGCATGTATGTATGTTTGTATGTATGTATGTATGTATGTATGTATGTATGTATGTATGTATGTATGTATGTATGTATGCATGCATACATATATGTATGTATGTATGTATGTATGTATGTATGTATGTATGTATCTATGTATCTATGTATCTATGTATGTATCCATGCATGCATGCATGCATGCATGTATGTATGTATGTATGTATGTATGTATGTATGTATGTATGTATGTATGTATATATGTATATATGTATGTAGCGAAGACATCACAGTTAAAACCGCTCGGCCAAATCCCCACCCTTAAAAACAGCGGTTCAACAACCGAGCTATTACATGTAAGTTGTTACAATTTTCTGACTGCGCCACCTCCACACACTGTAGATGTCATAAAGCACTCGAACACACATACACACTATCAAAGATCGCACACAAACCTTGTCAAAGCAATTAATACATTGCTTTACTGAGCGAAAGACAGCCTCGGGGACTAAAATGTCCACCAGCAGAGCTGTCAACCCAGGGTTGAAAATTCAGTATATTTTAGATCGGATATGAACTCACAACGTACAGAACTCAGTCACTCAGCGAAGACATTGCAGTCAAAAACTCAACCTTAAAAAGAGCGGTTCAATAACCTAACTAAGTTGTCACAATTTTTCTGATTGAGAAAACTCTACTCGCTGTATGAAGCCACTTGCACTCACATACTCGCTATTACAGATCGCACACAAACTTTATCAGAGCAATGAATACATCGCTTTTACCGGGTGAAAGACAGCCTCTGGGACAATGCTATCCACTAGCAGAGCTATCACCCTAGTGTAGAAAATTCAATTCAGTAGAATATTTTTTTTTCCGCCGAACCGGTAAAATCAAAACGTTACCAGTCCATGTGAGAGATTCAATTTTTCGTCGTCGACAACTGACTTCTGTGGGATCATGGACGTGACACTGGCCGTCTTGGAGAGCGCCGCCGACGATATTTTAGCCCATCCTCAGTACATATATTGCACATAAAAAGAAACAAGCTAATTGGACAGGATGACATATAACTTGAAAATCAACCAATCACAGTAAATGTTGCATGAATTTCAAAGTACAATGTTAATCCCGATAACACAACACGTAACATGGAACGGCGTTGAGTTGTGAGTAATTACGCTGCGCAATTGTCTTTGCCTGCCACAACTCCCGGCTAAACGAAGAACGCGAGAAGAAACATTACAGGCAAAAGGGAGAATGATACCACGAAAGGCAAGAGGACAATGATTAAATCGTGGAGAATTGAGTTTAAAGATTTGTTAGTCACCAGTTAGAGTCCGCGAGTAGAAGTTGTGGGCCTACTGCAATTTATGTAGAACTGTATACACATCCATTGCAAAAAAACCAAGCTGCTGACATGTACAAAAATATGCGAATGGTGCATTCGTTAAAGGCTCTACAAATGTCAGACTTAAAGCTCTGAAAACACAGGAAGCTTTTTAGTAGAATAAATATGCCAAGCAGTACCGCGATGCAAAAATTGCTGCCCCGGATGACTCGGTAACGAGAAGGACATTGCAGTCGATGAACAGTGTAGCATTTGATAAGCTGTCAAAATTACAATTGAGGAACGCTCGTTCTTTAACAAATAAATCATGATCTATCAGCGACTTCAAATGGCAGTGCACACTTGATAAAAAGAAAGGCGTGGATATGGGTCATACATATGATAAAGATAAAAGTGCCTAACAGTTTTTCGTAGCTGTATCAAACGTAGAACGAGCCAAATATTGAAAGTGAACTCTAACGAGCATGCTACAGCGTTTGTTGTCGGATGACTCAACTGTAGGCGTCAGTCATTCAAAATGAGATGGTGTATGTACGCTTTTAAAGACGAGACATACCACCCCACTGCTGTTTTTTGGGGGACTATGAGGTTGTAAATGTACTTGGCAAGCAGGCAAAACTGTGTAACTTACGTACGTTGTTTCTCAGACTCATGAGTTTAAGGATACGATTTTATTCTATTGTTCATGGAAACTGACAGTATGCTTGTAAATACATTTTGCATTGTGAATATGAAGTACATACACAGGTATTGTACAATATATACTGTACAGCTGATGTTGTTAACAAATAAAGTCATTTAAAGAGAAAGATGATTCCATCCCGTCCGTCATTTGTAAAAGATAAGGTTATAGTCAATACGTGTGTGTAACTCTTAGCTGAGTTTTTGGCAGGACAGGCAATTTTCTAAATTTACCAGTCCTAGTGACTGGTTGATATTTTCCACGAATTTCGAACACTGCATACATACATACACACATACATACATACACACATACAAACACACACATACATACATACACACACACAAACACGCACATACACATACATACATACACACACACATACATACATACATACATACATACATACATACATACATA
>LD346279.1:21159-47081 GCA_001465055.1 Ptychodera flava
TTCAAAACCATATTTGAATAGTAGTATATATTGTCCTCAAAATTACTCTATCACGGCCCAAGTACTCATTGCCTTCAGCAATACTGCCTTGTTATTATTATTATTATCCAATGAACATAACATTTGTTACGCCTTTAATAACGTCCTTTGCAGCAGTTGCCCGGCTCATTAAGGTGACGTAATCTCGTCGAACGGAGACTGCACGCCTGCCTCCTGTCCGGAATTCCTGATTTACAGAGTCTGTATTGATGTATTATACATAATCATCAGCAATATTATTCGCCCGATTCAAGGGCAGAAAAGTGAAATGCACCACATTTCAGAGTTACGATAACTGATTGGGACTGATTGGTAGTTTAAAAACGCCCGTCTTAACGTTTGAACGGAAAAGATGAAGTAATTTCAGATTTAAGAAACTTTATTTGGCACTATTTTACAAGTCGTATAGCCACAAACTGATGACGTCAAAGAAGTGTGTAATTATGGACATTGTGTCACAGGTTTGAACTTATGTACAGGTGTCATTTTTGGTCTGTAGAAGAAGTAATGCAAAATGACAAAACATACAACGTTTTTTGGCCGTCATTTGATTATTATTTACATTTGAATGAACTCTGAATTCTGTTACGAAACAGTATGCCGGCTTTGGCAACTTCTGTATAAAAAAATGGTCAATATGGCCATTGCCGTTGGGGTCAGTTTGTACATGACAACAAATTTCATGAATAAAACGCGAGATAAAGAGATAATGTACCCGGAATAAGACGAATTATTGCCCCGATCACAATGAACTAACTGACCCTAACCGTAAAAAGTCTTTGTTAGTCTTCATTTGCTTGTTTGTGTCGGGTGAAGCACAGTGGGGGCCAGGAACAAGGGTCAGCTGCGGAGTTCCGACAATTTGATCAGCTTACCCTGATTCCTGGCCCTTACTTTGCCTCACCCGACACAAAAACTAAGCAGTCGAGCATTGTGAAAGTGATGGAAGGAAGTGGAAATTTATTTTTTTTTAACGTTTTAGTTAGTAGTTGCCGTTACTACAAGGCGTCTGTGTTTTGTGTAGCATATAAATAGCATCCTCTAACATAAATAAGTGACATCAAGTGTTCCATGTCACAACAATTAGAATAAAAACTGTTGTAACATTATTGCTGATATCATGAATGTTCTACAGTTCTACCATTGCTTCCCGTGCGAATACTAAATCTTATATAACTGCGGTGAGATCCTTTAGACAGAAAGGACTAATTATGATTCTATATTTAGCGAAAATAATGAAATGATGTATTACCTGTTGAACGGAAGCAGGATGTATGATAGCAGCATCCACTTTGCAGACAATCATCTATGTTGGTATGGTCACAGTGGATACGGTCTGTTTCTGCTATAATGGCACATTCTTCTACATGAGGAATATGTAAAATAATATGAGATGTTAAAGTACTCGATGACAGGTGCAAACCACATACACATACACATGACTAGATAGATAGATAGATAGATAGATAGATCTATAGATAAATAGATCTATCGATAGATAGATGGATAGATAGATAGACAGATAGATAGATATGTAGGTAGATAGACAGATATAATCCACTCAAATAACACACATGCCTACCTATGTACCTTTACCTACCTACCTACCTACCTACCTACCTACCTACCTACCTACCTACCTACCTACCTACCTACCTACCTACATACATACATACATACATACATACATACATACATACATACATACATACATACATACATACATACATACATACATACTTACATACAGAATGAATGAATGAATGAATGAATGAATGAATGAATGAATGAATGAATGAATGAATGAATGAATGAATGAATGAATGAATGAATGAATGAATGAACGAACGTTGACGTCGTATTTGCAGAACGTTTATGTGCCATTCCTAAAATTCAAGCCTTATTGTATTATTTGCCACATACTCTTCATGATGTGACAAAAATTGGATTTTGAATTTACTTTTCAATCTGGATATGTACAGGCAAATATCATAATTTTCAGGGGTGTTTTACTTTACGAAAGGATCTAGCTCTACAAGGAGGTGTGTTGCCATGCCGGTAGTAATACATACACACACCCGCACAGCTGTTGAGGATGTCAGAATATGCCTTCCATCATGACCAGATTGTCTCGTGTAAACGAAAGTCATTCAATGTCCAATAACCGGATCGTTATTAATTTCAGACTAAGTTCGATCGTCTTTCTGTATATTTCAAATGCACAAATCAAAAGCAGGGAAAAAAGATGATGCCTAATCACGTCCATGGAATGTGTACACGCCATCAGAGAAATAAGAACTGAGTCCTAGTCAGAGTTTCAACCTATGATGTATGTTTCACATCGGATTCGCTTGAAATAGAAGAAATTCGACATTCAGTGCCTAGTTTTCCAATGGATAAAACATGGTGTTCTTGTGAAAATACATATGCGTTCACACAATATGACCCTGTCGAAATTTATTTGCATGAAGGTAGCCGTATTCGAGCCGAGCTCTCGTGGACGCTTGCACATTTAGCTTAAAAGTAAAACATTCAAAAAATATCGCAAAAATTCTTCCTGATGATACTTTGATACCACAACATCGAAGCATATGAGCTTTAGAGGACAAGTAAAATGGAACAAATTTCGTTGGTGTTATGCTGCACCACCCTCGACACCTGAGCAAAACTTCCTTATCGGCGTTTTTACATATTTTGTTTATGAAACTCAAAATTCGAATTTAAAAATTTGATCACCAAAAATGTAGAACGAAATTAATTGAATTATCATACACAAATTCAATGGGGCGACATGTTATTATTTTCGGGTGTAGACTGGTAATTTTCCCCCGTGCCTTTGTTAAAACAAATGAAACCCCTTAACCAAAATATATCATATCTTGAGCCACCCCCCCCCCGTCCACAAGCCATTGCAACGATATATTTGGTGACTTTGTCGATATTTTAGTGTGTATGTGCGTTAATGATAGCTCCGTTTCAATGACAGCAGTATTTGACTTAGCATCAGAGTCTAAGACTGTATCTATTTAAGCATGGACTTACATTCAATTTTTAAATATGGCAATTGCCATATAGATAAAAATGATTACATGTTGTGTTGACAATAACAAAAATTTAAAAAAGTTTATTCTAAGCACCAAGCTGTTTTCAAATTCAGTATATACAGTCTTTTACTGTAAAGTGACAAGGACTCGCCGACGAATGTTTTGTGAATACCAGCAGAATCCTTTCTTTGTGTTTAAAATGTACTGACGTGAAATATAGGAATGTTTGTCCAGCTTTTTTGTGTTCTTGTTTTTGTTTTAATTTTAAGATGTCTGCTACATCGTCCCAAAGCTTCATTCAAAATCCAATGGATTTGAGTGAGAAAAGATTTTATTGCAAATACAAATGATGAGTCCATAATTAGCCATAAATCCTCTTCTTTCATTTTGATCCAATACGGAGAAAACTCTATGGTCACGCAATCATGTTTGCCGTCAATGTCATTGTTGATGGAATCATGATCATCTTTCACATAATGTAACTATGGTTGTGATATGTCGCTGTTATGATTTTTTACAGTTTCAAGATGATTTCAAATCTTTTGTCCTTTTCCCTTTTTGCCTTTTAGAGGCAGAATTGAACTATATCCACATAATTCTGTGCTAAGGTGCCCATGGTACTCACTTTCTAGAAGAACATTGCATTTCACAAAGATTCATTTTCCTGTAGAAAAGCCTCATTTTGCGTATCATACTACAAAGTGATGGTTGTGAAGGGGTCATGGACATTGCCTCGGAATGTACAAACCAGTGGCGGTGACATATCATCTACATGGACATACTCTGTTGAAGACGATCATTACACCGTCAACAATGACTTGGCAGCATTCAGTATATAAACCTTACTGCTTCTGGGCAAGGGAGAAGCATGGAGAACAAAACCTGATTTGCTGAAGATCCCTACTATGTAGTGGGGTACAGTTTTACCAAAATACCACCTGAAATCCATT
The DNA here is from genome assembly GCA_001465055.1 of Ptychodera flava. Classification (NCBI taxonomy): domain Eukaryota; kingdom Metazoa; phylum Hemichordata; class Enteropneusta; family Ptychoderidae; genus Ptychodera; species Ptychodera flava. The sequence continues at coordinate 25,193 of LD346279.1, forward strand.
TTAGCGCATTTAACGTTTATTTCAAGAGTAGTGAATCAGATGCAAAAAACGCATTATTTACACAATTGCCTCATCGCATTCTCGATAGTTTTACTCATTGATAATAGAAATAAGGTCAGAGGTACTTTTCATTTATATTTGTGCATCTGTCTCTAGGAAAAGTACGGTTAGATATTATCTCCACAGTCCTCCCACAACACAAAGTGGACCTCTGATGACCTACTCCGGCCAGAATAATTAAATGCTCTCTAAATGGGGGGTGAAAGACAACTAATCCCACTCACATGTACATTTTCCCAATTTATTTTTTCAACTGTATTATATATTATAGCGTAAATATGGGACTATGTGCCCGAAAGAAGGAGACCATTTGCCCTCCTTACATCGAGCAAATGGTCTCCTGCCCCGAAGGTAGTAGCCCTATAATTGGACTATAATGTTTTTATTACATGCCTCTCTGACATAAATTTTCTCTGAACGTTTTTCGTGTACGTACAAATGACAATTATATGCTTTATTACCATTTTAGACGAAAATCTGTTGAAAAAACATCATCGCACGGCGCATCGATATATTTAAATAACTTTTATTCAATTTATAGAATTTTTTCGCATAATTTTGTAAAAAAAGTACTTCTTAAGTAAAAGATATAATGGGTTGATCATTTTTTAATCCTGAAGTTGTCAAGTTGAAAATAGTTCCGGTTCACTTTCAGTCCGATGATGACTATGCGGCCCGCGACGTCATCACCGACTAAAAGTTGAATTCTATGGAGCGCGCGACGTTCAATATACTAGTAAATCAAACTTTCACCCTGCAGTTGTTAGCCAAAGACCATGCAATATGCACAAACAAACTAACGCACATAGTAGTTTCCCATAAGTGCGCATGAGCTTAAATGCCGGGTTGTTAGTACTTATAGCTCGATAGTTGATGCACGTTTTCACCATGATATTTTCCGACAAATACTGCATCCGAGTTAGTGAGAATGCATTGATTTGACTTAATTAATCATTTTGATTCATCCTTCTGGACAAAATTCACCTCTTACCAACATGTAATCAGAAAGGGATGCGGCATATAGAACGCTTATTTTCATGCAATATTACAATGATATTTATAAGAACATTGCAAAGAACTTGCTAAGGATATCTTGAATCTTTAGAGTAAGCACTGGGTATTAACGATATGGTCGTCCACCACATACTCAAACTTGTAAATCTAATGGTATAAACTAAAGTCTGTTCACAACTAGAGTTCCTTTGCAAATGCGACAACAGTTTTGGAATCGACTGCAGGAGGAATGCTTAATTTATATGAAACTTGAAGGTACGAACTTGTAAAATATAAATAAATTGTTAAGGATTGTACCTACTTTTCAGAAAACATTCGCCCTTATTGTTAGGAACCGTTTTGCTTTCTCTATTGAACCAGCAACAGTTACGTTCATGACATGCTGCGGAGTCAATGTCACTGTCACCACATGTCTTCCGCTGGCCATATTCTACGGAACAGTTTTCTGTATAACAGTGAGAATAAAGAAAGCGGCAGTAACAGTTTTGATACATAGCCACTTGAATTAAGTCGGTTATAGAATGGAGAAAGCTCCATTAAACATTAAACAAAGCGTTCAGACGATGACATTTGGCAATTTGCAACTCGTGCTCTGGGTTTGAAAGTACACTAATGGCATGGTCCTAATTCATTTTAAAAGGAAATATTTTGCGAGGAAAGTACAAACACACATGAAGTAAAGTAGTGAATTTTTTTTTATTTTGTCCATCATCCAACGGGCGCTAGCCCATTTACCCATAACCCACTATCCCAGTGAAGCACATAGGAGTAAAGTGCCTTGCTAAAGGGCACAACACCGAGCTAGAGTCTCGAATTCACCGTCCTCCGACAGTGAATCCGCTACTCTGGATCTACCGGGACTTGAACCGGGTCTCGAACTCACCACCCTCCGATAGTGATTAACAAACAATGTTAATTCAGTTTACAGCTTTCAGATTTTAAGCCTCGGAAAGTACAGTCACTTCAATTATATCACACATCATAATTACCTTTAAACTATTGGAAGAGATAATTCTCAAAATTAGCACTCTTCGTTTTTGACAAATAAAACTTTATTTTAGAGAAATGAAAATACAAAACGATTCGATATAAATCACGTTTCCACAGTAACTATATTGATATCAATAACTGAAAGATTGTCACGTAATGAGAAAAATCACGGTTTTCATGATAGTACAAGCAGCTCCTAATGCTTTGAAGGTCAAAGTGGGTAATCATCATTCGTCGAGTATTTTGTTTTCAGTGAACCAAAACACGCCAGACACGTAGTGTTCTCCCGCAGCAGTGTCCAGATGAACTGAAGCGTGGCATTGTACAAGAATTACATTTTCGCGACTGAAAAACCAAGGTCTCGTGTCAAGTAAAGCACGTTGGCTGTCCCTCAGATTCAAAATTATTATCATCTACACTAGTAATAATTTAACGAACTGACAATGTAAACATTTAATACGTTTTCCCTTTCAAACGGGGATATTCCCTGAATATCTACTGAATCTACCGTCAAATAATGTAATTTCCATGTCATTGTTATCCAATAAGAGATCTTGATGTTAAAACATTACAGATAAAATTTCAATGATAATAAGCAATTTTTATTTACTATTATACGTAGACTTCGATAAGTTTCAAAGAAACACTGAGCACAATCGTCAATAATTCGCTGAATACATTTTTCAGCAAGAATTAAGAATCCTCGAGAATTTCGGTTAGAGGAATACTCGTAATGCTGATAGTTTTTGTTGGAAACCTTCAATGATTTACAATGAAAAGGAAGTTCTCAATAAATCACTTTATCGATGTGTTGTTTACTCAGAAAAAATAAAATGCTAAATGCGGAATTTTTCAGATCCTCTTTAAAGTATATGACAATGATGGTTGCAAGAACTATGCCTCTAATTATCACAATGTGTTATGTACGCAGTTTTGAAATCGAAAATCGATTTTCCCCTTGGAAATCAAAGACACGGATTTAAGCAAAGGGTAAATAGGTCCGTTTTCATTAGCATACTTTCTGAATTACAATAACATCTTATTCCGATACAATCGGTGCAAGTCGTGAATGTACGACAAATAAGAGTTAACGTCTAAGATTTGTGTCTTTCAACGGTAGAAATCCCCCTTGACAATACCTTACGGAGATCTGTGCTTGGCAACGTAAAATTTTGCACGCTACAACATACTAATAAGTCAAAGCGCAAGGATTTCAGAATAATTCCTAATTTAGTCGATGGTTAGATGAAACAATATTAGATCGTGTGAATAGATTGCATGATGCATTATAATGCTAGAGTCAAAAATTTGAACCACCGAAAATAATAAGAAATGATAAAAATTGTTTATCATTATTTTCATTGGACACCTATGAACGTCGGTTGTACAACCCTTAAGGGAAAAACTCATCAACGGTATATTTCCTCCTGATTACATGTAAGTCAGTAGTTGTTGTGCTTGTAAGGAGAGTATACTAGATCCCTAAAGATAATTTTTAAACTACATTTTCATAGTCGAACATCAAAAAAGGATGCCCATTTCCATTTTGCAGTACTTACCGACAAAATTTTTAACAGCACTAATTCCCTACTTTCAAAGAAAATGTAAGATTAAATGAAACCAAGATCTTTAAGAAATTAGTGATGATAAATAAACAGTGACTTGCTTTAACAAGTGGGAAATATTGTACCATGTCGATTACTTGGACGAAGGATAGGTTTACGTTACAGTGTTTCTAATTTATTTAGACAAGACAAGACAAGACAAGACAAGACAAGACAAGACAAGACAAGACAAGACAAGACAAGATAAGATAAGATAAGATAAGATAAGATAAGATAAGATAAGATAAGATAAGATAAGATAAGATAAGATAAGATAAGATTTGCATTTGATTAATGGTTCTAATTGTTAAGTATATACTTACTTGGAAAACTGCACCACACAATCCCACTAGGAACTGTTTTGTCAAAACAACACTTAACTCTTTCACACGTAGATTTTCCCCCACCAGCCTGATTACAATCTATCCGTTTGCTGTTGTCTTCAACAATGTCACATGTCTCACCTTAGGGGCAGGAAAATAAACAAGTAAAGTTATAACATATTGATCTTTTAAATCGTCGTTAAAGTACAAGCGAGTTCAACGTCATTTCTATGGAAGCTTTCTGGAGTCGGCAAAATATAAGTGAACCATTTATATCGTTATTATTTGTGATCAAAACTTTGATTCTGATATAAGAAAGATATCTTTCTACGAGTAAAACGACAATATTCTGTAGTTAGAAATATGGAGCTGAAGAATATTTTTTGTAGATTTAAAATAAAATGTACGAAAGAGATAGTCCTCTTCACATAAGGGACAGGACAGAAATTACAGGGCGAGGGCCGATGTTTTGGGGAGGGTCACCATTTAAGAAGGCAAGATGTGTCCGATATAGTCCTTCACCAAAAATATCAAATCATAATACATGAGAGTCTATTCGGCAAACTATTAACAATTTCCCTACATATGTAAATGTGCTTTGCTTGAAGTTTCAGGTAAAAAGTGCATGTGTAACCGAGAAATTGGATTTTGGATTTCACCAAAAATGTTTATTCACTATATGTAATAGTCTATGACAAAACTGTGAACAATCTATTTTCAATATAAAACTAGCTATATCTGTGCATTTATAGACGTTTGATACTCGATAAAAACGTTATTGTGCTTCATCAGAATACGGTATTGCAAGGGCACAATTGTACAAGAAATTTGATTTTGGAATTTCACGTAAAATGTTGATCGAAATATGAAAGTCCATTCGAGAACTATAATTTTAATAATTTTTCCATCATTCAAATAGCAATATCCGTGCATTTATAGACGTTAGATAATTGATATAAATGACCTTGATTAGAGTAGGGTGCTTACAAGTTCACATTATTTGGACAAAAAATTTAATTTTGGAATTTCACCGAACACGTTTAATTCACTATACATGACAGTCTATGAGAAAACTATAAACAATTTCTTACGATACAAAACTAGCTATATCTACGCTTTTATAAATGTTAGATAACTGATTTCAATGTACGTTATCAGAATAGGGTGTTCGACATTGGAGATGTAAACAAAAATATGACATAAGAATTTCACCAAAAATTATTAATTTACTTTTCATGGTAGTCTAGGGGTAAATTATTAAACATTTTCCCCTACAAAACTCGCTATATCTATGCATTTATATGTATGTTGTTAAATATTGACTTTTAGGCTGTAATAAGTTTCTCGACAAACAGTAATAGTGCTTTCTTTACAATTACAAGCGAAACTATAAATGCAGGTAAATATTACAACTCTCGTCCGTTTTGATTTCGAATAGCCAATTCTTTTTCACGTAGTTGATAGAAATATTTATTATGAAATGTGATCTTTTCTTCATCGAATTACTTGAAACCTTGCGAAATAGTTACTATTTGTAAAATTAAAAAGTATTCTTTGAAAGTTCAAAGGTCAAAGGAAACAATTTATATCAATTAACATGTTATTGATATTAACTGTGACACACAGGGGACAGTCATTTTGGAAAAAAAAACATCTCTGTAATATCTCTCCAGTCCTTAACTACATACAAGATTTAAGAATATAGCACAAATTCATCATGAACAAACATTAGGAAACAAATGTATAATCCACGGAAAATTCTTAAAAAGATTATTGGTTTGTAATAAATAAAAAATATGTTTGCGCTTTGATTAAATCAGCTCTGTGGGATATTCAAGACGGCCACTATGAAAAGTATACATACACACTAAAGATATAGAATAAAATGAGCTTACATATTCTCTTCCTGTGGACAACCTTAGTCTAAAGGTTACCACTATTTCTGTAATTGTTATGATTATGGGTTATTAAGGTATAATCCTTCGGTAGCCCTACTTGAATTTTGTGGAAACCAAAACTTGTTTATGGTTAACGAGAACGATTTCCAAGCTGGGACATTCTGACATCGAATTTGCTGTAGCAAATGAAAGCTACACAAACAATTCCTCCATCCTAGCTCCAATACTATATAAAAACATGAGGTCAAAAGGAAAAACACGCTTTTTCACTGCAAAGGCAAACAATTGCCGAGAATCAAAACCAAGTGCTTGTTTGTAAATTCCATGTATACTACCAATCTTACTTTCAGACGGTTGAATAAAACCGACAAAAGAGTGAAATCGATAATTTTTTACAGGTTATTATTTCTTAAAATTTGGATCGCTGGGAAACAAATTCCTAGTTAGCTGAGTAACTAATTAGCTTTACACTATGCGTTAACTTCAAATTCACATAACACACATCAACAAAAAGAACAGCTCTTCACTCCCTTGTACAGATATTTATATAGCTACTGTAACTGTAACTTTTTGAAATTTTAAGTACTTTATTTATATTCTCCATATAAAAAACAGTGCCTTTGTCTGCTACCTATAGCGTTTGAAATGCTCAGTCAATTAATTCTTGAATGTGACGTATCAGTGTGTGACGTGCATTGTTATTGTTGACAAGTATTCAACGCCAGAGACATATAGAAAATCATCGTTTACAACCTGAATACTGAGTATTTCTACACGCTACATAGCAGCTGATATGTGCAACTTAAAACCTAAAGATAATGTCAACACAAACGGGACGATTGATATGTCTTCCAATTTATGGATCTTCTCATCATGCCAGGAACAGTCCATGATATGATTAATTTTTGACAATGTTGACAACGTTTGTACTTCTTCAGGGATGAAACACTCAAATAGTTAAAACATGCCAACCTGCACTACTTATAAGATTATGAAGGTAACACACGTTATTTCAATCATCATTATAATCGAACACAGGTAGGCTTTTTATACATGTCAGCATTGGAGAAAATCATACTTTCGTTCGGGGTGTTGTGATATCGGTCAATCGTTCAATCCCTCGAATAATCGAGTTGATAAAAATAGGTGGATAAAAAGTGAGCTTTAGGCAAGTAATGTGACTTGAGAAAGATCTTGAGGAAGGGCAAACGTCACTATGTTGAAGGATATATTTTTCAACCCCTTTCTCTAACTGTTAAGGGTTCCCAGGGACCAGAACACCTTATATTTAAGCAATGAAGCACACCCAGCGATGGTATACCACGAGATTTTGACCAGTTCACGACATATATATGAAGTGAAATGGTCAAAATCGAGTGGTATACCGTCGCTCGGTGTGATTCATTGCTATTATATCATAACAGTATATTGAAATTCTGGCGTGGAACGTCATAAAAGGAATTTTTCTCAAGCTAAGAGCTAGCGCGCATGCCTGCCGTGGTATATCGCCAATATACCACGGTTCTTTTCGCGTCTCGACCAATCAGATCGCTGTATTTGCACCATCAATATACTGGTATGATATAATTCATAATATTGCTATATAAAATTGCAACGTTCACAGCCATTGGATAATGTACTAATACCATGGCAGGGGCCAGGTAAGTCCAATAAATTATCTAGAAATTGGAAGCATGTAGAATAGAAACATAAATGTTTCGCAGCGGAAGGCTAAAATGACAGATTTCGCTGACTGATCATTGTGTACGTCATACCTAAAAATACTGTGATTTTTAGGAAATGAAAACGTTTGAACGTTTCATAATATCTATTGCGTTGTGTAATATGTTGTTTTCTATTCAAGGGAAAGCGGCGTTGTCCATAAACATAATGGCAAGACAATGCACAAAGTTTTGAGAGGAAGAAGGCGAAGTCATGCACAACTGACAAGCTAATGGGTAACCTTATTGTCAATTTCAAAATCAGATTCAGTTTTTAATTACTTTCGGTTTACCGTGATATGAAAATGGCCACCATTCTCCAGATAAATTATGTGGGGGAAAACGTACTGCAGTTTGTTACACTCAAAAGGCAAGAAAGCGAAAGTTTCTTTACAGATATAAGATGAGTCTTACGCGTTAAAGGATAGGGAAAATGATTGGGATTCAATTTGTTCGTGGACCCTTTCTGCCAGCATCTATGTTAATTGTCCTTGATTGCAAAGATGGAATGTTTCAACAACTTGTACGTACTGTAGAACACTATATATATATATATATATATATATATATATATATATATATATATATATATATATATATATATTATATATATATATATATTATATTTACCTGATACTCCAGACAAGACCACCACAACATAAGTCAAGCAAAGTATTATAAGGACGCCGTCTCTGCATTTTGCCATTTTGAATTGAGAGATTGACGTGAATGCGATGACGTTTATGTAACCACTGTATATTAAATATTCGCACACAATGTTGTTGTTGTTAAAGATTAACTCTACAGAGCAGACTCAGAACATTTCCATGATTGCAATCTCTGGAATATGCGATAGCATCAGTAAATATGACCTTCTCACTGACGTATAAACATGTATTAAACTCCAACGCAAAACAAGTAAATTCCGTAGCAACCTAACGAGACAAACGTTACGCTAAAGAAACAGAAAACTTACGGGCAAACGTATTAAAGAACAGTATGTTGTTGTTAAATTTCAACGAAAGGCTGACGATTTACACTTTTTTTGGGGGTGATCTCGGAGAGCCACTTTTCAGCTGCAAATGTATCTTACGGTTTTACTAGCCTAGTACGCTGGTACACTGCGTTTATCTCTGTTACTGAGAGAGTATGAGCACCTACTCACGCCCAATTTGACGAAGCACATCAAAGATATTAATCGGAAAGCAACTAGCTTACCGACAACTTTTGGAAAGTAGATACGAGCTATTGCCTTAATAAATTAGTATAGAAACTCCTGCCAGCTATAGCTTTTACTTCCTCACTATTTTGTTTGCCATTGAAATCGACATGTGTTCTCGTCATCGCTAAATGAACTAAGATAACCTATACAAACTTTCATATAATCGCAAAACAGGCGTAAAAGAAAAAATAATCTTCACTTTTCGTAAAACTTCGAAGGTGAGGCAAACAGTATTTTAAGATATGTTTTTAAATTAACTGTGTGGAATTTAATGACGTTTCTGATAGTCAACAGTGACTCAGTGATGAATGCATGTTAGAAACACAGATATTTGGTGCACCATTATCAATATTCAAATGTACTCAGCACTTGAACAGTATATTCAAAATACATTTGTAAACCGGCATGACGTGTTTCGGTGCCAGTCAGCCTACGAACGGTAGCCTCTTTCAACATTTTTCAGAAATGCACATCAATGGTCGTCGTCATCCATGGAAATTAGTCACATTACGTCACCATTGATGCGTTGTAAATTGAAGGATCAGGAAAGAGGTCGTACGTTTTATGACAAAACTTTCTAAAGGAATTATTAGTATGGTTATTGTTTTTGAAATGCCATACAGAGTCTACCGCCGTGGTAATTTCGAAGGTCAAAACTACAACGAACTTATCCGAATACCAAATTATTAAATCGTACCGTTGCAAGCAGCAGGAGTTTTGGAAAGTATTCCTTGAAGTTATGCCAGCGTTCTATTCAGGACGGATCTCTACTATTTCGTGACCTTGACGTTGAAATTACATAACAAAAGAGACAGGACAGTGGTATCTGACAAGTCAGGAGACCCTTATCCTTAGAGTTTGTACCCTTTGTATACCCTGTATGATTCAGTATTAAATCCAATACGTACACATATATCCCTTAAGCAGGCCGAACAACAAAACGGTTTGTCCCTGCCTGGTAACGGCTAATACCAGGATAAGCACTGATACGTCATTTCGTTGCAGCCTGAGTATGTAAATATACATTTTACGGTTTATTTCGTATCTGTTTATAATGTTCATTTCGCCAACGACTTCTTGCTTCTAGTTCTAACTTGTTTTAATCGGTAAGTTGACGTAAATTGATCAGGAACTGAAACCGTCGCTATTTAAGGTGATTGCGAAAACGTATCTTTTTATAAATAGTCTGTCAATCCAAAGTCATGGTCTTAATGATCAGCTACCATTCCTAGTATCGCTCTTCACACATTTCGTTGTCCTCAATTTGATATCTTGGCCGAAACAAAATGCGAAACAAATAGTTGCTGTGTTCATGGTAGCTCCTGAATATGTCGGCACCACAAACAATGGAAAGGCACATCCTAACTTTTAAGGTCGTGATTTTCATCATGAATATGTCACGCTTTGGTTTTGATGAGAAGTAGTAAAAACTAAAGCATGCAGAGGAGAGCACAAGGAATACAACAGCTAGTGTCTTGGAACGCGAAATTTGCACCTACGGCTTCTTATCGTTGTACTACGTCACGAATATATTACCTATAATAGCAATTGAACCCCTAGTTAAATAGTAAAATACTGTCTTTGATTTATTATTGGTGGCCTCATACTATAGGCACTGTGGGCAGACGAAGTTTTCAAGTATGCTAGCGTGTCTTCTTGATATTCTTGACTTGATTTTGTAAGTTGCATTTTAAAGGCTCATTCGAGCAACTGAAGATGTAAATATTAACCCAGTTCTGCACTAGTGTTATAGTAGGCGTAGTAAAGTTGGTTCTGGCAAAGCATCACAATTTAGAAACCAATAGAATGTGACATTTAATAGCTTAGAAGCTTATTTTTGCACGGCATCATACACACTTGTGCATATATTGGAGCCAAGACATCTTGGCATTGATTTACAAAATGTTCAGAACACGGATAGGGCAAAGATGTCAGTCAGCCGTATGCAATATCAATGAGAATTAATCTCTTCACATGAGACGATTCACTTTCTTTCTGGCACTTTTTCTCTTTCTTCCAGATACTTTGATAAAACATTTTCACTTGTTATCAAAACTGCATTTTGAACATCGTTTTTGGTTTAATACTTCCTCAAATACTCTCAGAGATAATTGTTTACACAAAATGCCCTACCTTTGAAGAGAGTCCGCAACAATAAGTAAGGATGCTGTGATACTAGATTGTCTTATGACTGCTTTCAACACATAAAAACTAAACAAAATATTACTGATGTGCGTATCACTCTATACCGTATCTTCTCGCAAGTTCATTGAGACAGCTTTGCATGTTCAATAGTACGCCTGCTTACCGTTCATGCAGCCATTTATTCTAGGGGCACTAACCGCAAGGTTTTGAATACAATGCTCCTTAATCATAAAGAAAAATTCGACATCGTATTTCAGCGGCAAACGGTTAAACGTTTACGCTTCATCAACAGCGAGTACCCAACTTCCTCATCATTAATGCTTGGCTCACACGGACCATGACGAAAATTGCAAACCTGGCCTCCCTGTATTTCATTTCACAGTATATGCGGTCGTCATCTTGACTGTCTCAAGAATTGCAGGTAAGTACCACACTTGCAGATCTGTATGTAATTTCTAGGTTACCACAACATTTATTCTTTGCTTACTTTATGTGAAAGTAAACTTAGGTAAATTGTTAAATCCGTAGATCCTTTCTGGCGTACAAATCTTGTACAATCATTTTGATAAGTATACATGTTTTGTGAATCTTGTACTGAGAAAAAATGCAAAAAAAGAAATTCCTTTTCCATAAACAATATTTAATCCGTCATCGAGCAAAATCCCATACGATTACTGTGACGTCGATGTGCTGATAACCTTTATTGGGCATTCTGCGAGACCTTACTTTTACCAACTTAGCTCGCTTTTTTGTCAAAAGTGTGGACATGTTTTATCTCATGGGAAATTTCGGTACAATGAAACAGACAAAAATTATGCAATATGTTTGCATAGACGAAATAGTTGATGAATCCTGTAAACAACTTCGTTTTAATTAATTAGACCAAAATTATACAATGCGTCTACTGAGACGAAAAGTTTGATGAATTCTGTAAAAATGTTGCAGTTTGAATGTAATCAATGCTCTTTGACACGTAAAAGAAATCTTCAATATCCTTCCGTCATCATTAATTACAGTTTCACATCTCTTGTCAATTTCTGGGCTATGCTGAACGATTTTTCATGGTTTCTGTTCTCTTTTAATGGCGTAAAGAGCTGTTGTTGTTATTGAAGAAGTTCAATGCAAGGTGTGCACCGATCTTCTAAGCCTGGCAGCCCTATGTGATGCTGGCATGACAAAATCACTGAGCAAGTTCAAAACCAAAACTGCTTATCATGAAAGGCTAATACGAACTTCATCCTATCAGACTGACCGTTCTTGCAATAAGACACTTAACATTGTACTGGTCATCTCAGTCGCTAGTTGGACTCCGATGTGACATTCCGCACGAATTGTTTCGAAGGTGTGTTGCTACTTGTTGTCGGAACTTATCATGCAATTTTCCGCACTAGTTCTACATTGCATATCTCCAAACCATTCACCATGTTGGTGATGATGATGACATCTCAATACCCACAGCATACAAGAGCAACTAGGGATGTGTTCACACACGATACTAAACGCATACTGCTCACCGACGGGCTGACTGAAGTGGTAAAGGATAGCGACACTGACATAAAATTCTGATACTATTCCAGAATTACATGTTCTTCAATCAGTGATATTTCGATGCAAAAAATAAGCCAATTGCCAGGTAGGAGTAAGGGGTTCTTGTTATTTTATGACTGTGCACTGAAATAACCCCAGTCTACAATTGCTACGTGGCAGACTCGAATATTTAATGTACTCAAATGTTTTTAAACCATCATCACATGCACAAGCCAAATTTGTCGTCTCCGAATAAAAATATGGGATTTATTTTCTTGTCGTTCAACGCCAAGACAACCCATGTCTATGTCATCAATTTTGGTGCGTCTGACCTTTTTTGCGTCGATCTTGGGTGTGCTCGTCAATGTAAACAAACAACATGGCGGCCAGTATTTCTCCCGCGATCAAAATGTGCCTGACGTGAAAATACCGTAAAAATTAGTCATGATTATTAGCGTTTGACAAAATACACCCACTTCGCGAATGTTGAGTTCTTGTGTCTTTGTTTTGTCGCCAATATGGGAGTTCATATTCGTGTAGACCCGAACTTTGGACGCACAGTATACTTTAATATGAGTTGGACATACAGTTTCCTCTACAACAAGGGGGTCAAGTGCGGTGCATGTCCATGCCTCCAAAAGTCATATAATTAAATCGATATTTTCATAGACTACGACAATAATAATCCGAACAATGAAAAACAAGAGTGTACCGCCTGTATATTCCTAAGGAATATAAGTGAATAATTTATAGAAACAACGAACTCGAAGCTGGTCGCATTACCGTAGCTTTCATGATTATCGAAACCAGGATCAAGCGCCACGTTCCAGTGTTCACGCCGTGAGATTTAGTCGATTTTTGTTCTCGAAAAATAGCGTAACTTTGTCTGAGGTAAATTTCTGGGCCTATGCTTTCTTTGAAATAGTGAAATAGTATATTTTTGCGGAAGGTACGTATAGACAGAAAGGTTGTCTGATATTTTGCTCCGTACACGAACCTGAATGCCGTGTTCCTCAATCATGCGACGGATGACAAGAAATGATTGGCAACTCGCCCACGGCGTATTGATATTATTCCTCGAGTACAAAGGTTTAAACGCGGCATCGTTATGGAAACCTCTTATCCTTTGTAAAAAATAATGAAATCTTGGCTTTTCCATGTGATAAGCATATTATTCCCCAATATTTTTCCTCGTTCAGCCCGGAAAATGCGAGTGACGTAATGACCATGTCAGAACTCATCTTCGACTCAACGTGACACGGCCATTACGTGACTCGTATTTTCCTTGGCTGAACGAAGAAACAAAATAGGGAATAATATCTACTTGTACCATGCATTGTTTAATTCTTCTAAAAATCTGGATATATATATATATATATATATATATATATATATATATATATATATATATATATATATATATATATATATTGCAGTGAAAGGACAATGTAAGTTTTAGACACGTTCAGATATTTATTAAGGCAGCAACCCACACTACCAAAAGCATCCTCAATATTCTCGATTTGTATCACCTCACGTTTGACTTTTCGTACTTAGGCCTAAAATTATCATCGACAAAACACTGGAGTGAGCGTAAAACCAGAAGCTTCCGTCTTCTCAAGCAAAATACAAAACGAAAGCTCACCCTGCAAAAGTCACAATTCATATACACACAAAAGTAGTTTAGTAAACTACATATAGTGCAGTGTCTGTATATTTAAAGTTAAGTGATGTACGATTTCCTTTGACCGTGTATATAGTTGGTCTCACACTGGGAGGACTAACGATCGCAGGACTGTTTGCTGCCCCCCTTTTGGTGGAACGATGGCCAAGGCGTAATGACCAAGCAAAATACAGAACGGGCAGGAAACAGTCTGCGCATAACCTCGATGCAACTTTGCGTAATGACAAAAATTAACAATTCAAAATGTCTGCGCCTATGGTCCAGTGGATTCTGCTCCGCTTGGAATGTAACAACCTCCTTTGTCTTCTTTCCATGATGTATCTTCGTCTAAATTATTCCATCAGGCTATATAGACCAATCAAAGCACTTTTTAATATACGCACTGCCACAATTTTCTTGTAACTCAACAATATAATAGTATCCTTCGTATAACACGATTGGAACTAATTTGGGATAATTGGATGGTGAAGTAATGTCCTTAAAATCTGCAAATGTAAGCTCATCTGCTTTTTTTACGTTACACACTTGTTTTTGTGAGTTATTTGTAATATAGCTATTCAGCTATTGGGCACCTACCATTTTTGAGAAATTTGAAAAATATGAAGGTCCAATTATATTCCGAATTAGTTGCAATCGTATTGTTATATCAGTGATAAAATGATGGATACCATATAACTGTAAATTAACAAATTTCAACAGTGTGAGAGCTGTAAATTAACAAATTCCAACAGAGAGTTTTCGCAAGGACTGTTTCAAATCACATGAGCGTAGAGAACACATCGCCGTCGAATGAACTACCTTGAACTGAATCTTGTTTAAATGCTTTCAATTGTTTTAGACTCCGTGTATCTATATGTTTGCCCATGTGTTTTATGTGTATCTGCATTTTAAAAAAAGAATTCCAAACATTTTCTGGCTCGTAGATTTTACAAAAAAGGTATTCTGTTTAAGGAACTGCTACTGAACAATTTAACACCCCTTTATTGAACACTTGAAATGTGTATTTGTGGGCAGTCATGTGGTTAAGCTCGTCCAATTAAAACGCAATGGACAGGGCATGGCAATATAATTGTTGTTAATATAACAGGTTGAAAGGTTGATAACACAATTTGCGTGACTATCTTAACATTACGTGATCGCCATAGCTGTCCTTTTGCCAGACTTCAGATCAGCCTCAGGCCGAGTAAATAGCGTCTCAGCATAGACACTACCATTTTATCAGAGAGTATAACAACGGTAGGAAGAAGCGAGCTTTTAAAGCGTCAGCTATTAAGGAAACCGTCGACAGTATAGGCGCAGATGTTTTGTCTAAAATGTACCAGTCTGAGTGAGACGGGATCATCACCAGAAATGTAAACATGGTCGGGTCAAAACAAATTTCGAAAATCGCATATCCTAAATAAGGGGCTTTGTATCAAATTGCAATATTCGATTTTATTGCGCACATAAGACAGAACACGTCGCACAAGAGCAACTAATTCATGCGCAATATTGCTAGTCATCACTCGTAAACATCAATTTAAAGCCGATTCCACACAAATGTTTTTCTCTTACCAAACTAGAGAAATGCCTGGCCGCAAACTGTATCGCGTACCTCGCGCAATTTAAATATTTGAATTCGTTCTCAAATTCACAGCGATTTATGTAAAAATTGCTTGAAACGTCATTTCCTTAGGTCTGAAATCCGTAACAAATGCAATCTAGATATAATTTAGCATGTCTTTCTGTGATTTCAACATCGAAATATGGTCGGCCTAAAAATGCCACGGATTCTTCTTAGTGAATGGAACAGTCGTTTGTGTGTTCATGGGCGTCTCTAAAGAAAAAATAATATAAAAGAAGAGATCTCATGATCGCAAGATGTGTCAATAAGCGTCTCATTTGTTTGATAGTGTGTGTCTAGTGTATATAACAAGAATATTTCAAATTTCAATGTATTATTGCTCACTAGGTTCTTTCAATCATAACCACATACAGACAAGCTATATAGTTATCACAAAAAGTCAGGCTGCGCATGGAATGAAACATCGATCTTAGAAAAGACTATGCAATACATTGATACCGAATTTGAAAGTCAACCAGGAACTAAGCGTTAGCTAATGATACAAATAACATATAACCTATGGGTCATTGTTCAAAGTTTACAGGTCAATATATTTTAGAGTAGCTGGTTCCTGATTAACTTGAATTTCTTGAATATACAAGAAACTGTGTCACTATTTACCATGTACCACAGCAGTGTAAAAGTCAAATTGCTAGATTCAACCCTATAACTGATATAGCCTGCTTCAACTTCCTGAAAATCTGCCGACTGAGATGTGTTAATATACACAAGATGAACAAATAATATCAAAAGATAGTAAAACTTCTCGTAAGTTGCCAGTCTCTTGTTTTGTACGAAATCATGCAAGTAGGCTCACATTTTCAAGAACAATACCGTGTACATAATATAGTGACAAAAGAGTATGCAAAACAACATCTAACTTTATATCTTGGTGTACAGTCATATTGCAAAATTGACACTTCATTACATTAAAATCTGAGTATTTACCAGTAGAAAGAAAGCGTAGATGAAGGCGTAGACAATATTTGTTGTTATAATAAGTACGTATTTCAATAAAGAACGATTCTGAATAGATACCTTTCACACAAATTATGACTATATCGCTGCTTTTGTTATGAAGATCTCCACCAGCATCTCTTGTTGACTGAATTTATATTCGTCAAAGTAATGCAATACTGGCATCTAATCAGCAAAAAAGGCTACTAACATAAAATCCTTCAAGGAATAAATATGCGCGTTAATCGTATGAACAAAAGTGAATACAAAAGTTTTGGTTGAAATTTGATTTAAAAATGTCGATTTAAGGCAAAAAAGTATGACGATGTGTAAAGCTTTCTTACCAGAAAAATCGACTTGAATGGATTTTGGCCATTCTTATAAGGAGACAAAAATATAAATCGCTGTAGTATGTTCACCTTTTAAAAGAACGATTCTGAATAAACAGATTCCAATTTTCCCACAAAAGATTTAATCCATGATTTTGTAACTTATTGATCTCTCCGCTAGTATCTGTTCTGATTTGAATTTCTGTAATAAAGTAATACAATATTTACTTACAACTTATCAAAACACCTGTCGACAAATCGGGTATAATTCTACAGACAATGCAAAAGGATTGATCGAAATTTGAAATGAAAATGCCCATATAAGGCAAAGAATTAACAATCCTTGTCAAGTAGCTCACTACAAACATGTCATGGACCAGTTTCAACGTACATTGCCACAGCGTGGTTGATAAGGCTTACACTTAATGAGGGTTTCCGTGGTCCAATTGTGATTGGTAAGGATCGATGGCTTTATGCCTCACGTCAAATATACCGTAGTGCACGAATGAAGTTGACTTGTTCCGATTACTTGAGTTTCATTACCGAAATTAGTCTGTAAAAGGAAAGTGCTTGTCGGAAAGTTCGCAACCATCATGATTCACGCCTTCGAATGAACATCTTGGCCGATTTTTGTTCTCTATTAGTTGGTTTATATGGATATCGGGATATTCTATTGACGTTTAAACATACTTCAACAATTGCACAGTTGTGTACCCACTGGCACTCATTGGATGAGCATATCGTGAAAAGCAAGCAGCAACGTACATATAATTGCATGTTTCTATCACACGCCAGTTAAAGGTATACTGTCACCTGCTCCAAATTTGCAACAGTTACTATGGAATGAGAAAATCTAACCAATCACAGATTTTAAGCGGGTGGCCGCTTTTTAAAAACAGCGCTCTTACATGGGCATTTTGAATACCAAGGAACGCCCCTTTGACCATATATAGGCATATTTAGATTACAGGTGACTGTATACCTTTAAGTAAAAGTGATTATTATACATCTACCATAGAGAACAATAGAATTTAGCGTGCACTAAAAAAGCCGCATGGAAAGCTCGTTCCGTAACACGTACGGTTTCAAGGCGCCCCGTCCGCTGCAGCTTTGTCTGCGCGTTCACTGTTGAACGGTTTCAAGGGACTCATTGGACGAGTGCCAGAACATGTCTCTCGCGCGCTCTGTACGCACGTAGTGCACACACTCACTATCCAGAACTTGCACATGTGCGTCCGAGATAGCGTTCCGCACTAGCGCTAAAAATTGGAAGAAAAATTTGTTGACATTGTACGAAAACGGTCATTACTCTGATAATTTGATACCCCAGTCAAGAATGTAAGATGTATAATAATAAGGTTACAAGAATGTTAGATGTATAATAATAAGGTTATTACGAAAATACCGCAAAGGATGCACTCGGACATTGGCGCCGTGCATCCTTTGCGGTATTTTCGTAAAAACCTCATATAATATCGACCTTCTTTGTAATGTACGCTAGAGAAATATACCGGCACCCAGCAATATATAGCACTGCCCTGCTGTGCAAAACATATTAAGGAAGAACCTTCCCTAATAGTATACCGCAGACAGTTTTCTGAGTGTACCCGAAACTACTACGAAAGGTTTCACTCAGACAGCGTCGTACACTGGATCAAAGTTCAAGGTCTGTTTTGAGCTTTCAAAGTTGGAATACTCTAAGAATGAATCCAGATAGCAAAGACTGACGTCATAGCAGTACTGATACTGTGCCTGTGAAGATAGATAAGAAGAAAAACATGAAGTATCAGTAAGAATGTAAATTCCAGGGTCAAGTTCAGGTGAAATACAATTCAACTTTTTACAAGGGGTGTCGTGTTTCTTTTTAGTTTTGATTTACAAACATGGGGATCACTTCTATATTAAAGAGCTGAGGCACATAATTGTTCAGTTGGGAGAAATTACATTCAAGGATGAAATACACACAGAAGAGAATTTTAAATCACGCACATCGAGTTTTACGTTAAGCATTATCTTTAAAAATGATATATTTCCTCTTGCAGAATTGAGTCGGCTTGTGAAGGAGTGTAGGGCCAACAACATCCTCATATTTTTATTTTCAGCCGAACGTCTTTAAGGTGTATGCTGTTTACTCACCAGAGTTTCAACCATGCCTGTTCTGCTGTTTCTCAACATTTTAACAGCTTGAAAGACGTCAACCGTGTGCTCAACTTTAATCCTCTCAAAGACCGCAAAAAGAGCGCAGAAGACACCACTTCTCCCAATACCATTACTGGAGGAATAAAATGTGTTTTAGTCTCACTAAAATAGTTTGACGTAAAACGTCTAAGTTACTGTTTGATAAACAACGCCTAACGAAGAGACAAAAACTGTGTACTAGTGTTTTAAAATGTCAACTGCCACTTGCTTGGACGCAGTGGCTTGCAATGAGTTTGAGCATTATATACTACTATTAATAGCTACTTCTAGTGTTGTGTATCAAAGTGACGTCACGATGTTTAAAGTCCAGAGTCGTCATTTAATCTAATGACCCATAAGTTTAGAGTCAAACCATGGAATTTATATAGATGGACTCAAATGTGCATTGTATGAAGTACATGATTTACCTGCAATGAACTGTGATGACGTTATCACCAGACTGCTGCTGAGCTCTCTCAACCAATCCAATCAAGTCAATCATAACGGATACGGAAGGTGGAATGTCCTGTGCAGCAGGCCAGTTGACTTGTATCTGTGTGATTTCACGTACGGCTCCCGGACCCTGCTGAACAAATGGTAGCAATATCAGTGTCCAGTTTTTGAGATCGCCATTTCTATAGACAGAGGTCTACACGACTTGAAAGAATCCGCAATCAAATTTCTTCACTGTTCACAATACTACAGCCCTTCTGACTATGCTCATTGTTCACATAAAGTGCTAGTATACGGTACGTTACTGAATATGCGTGATTTCTCTATCAAATAGCTCATTTTCATGGGTAAATTGTTTGTCCAGTTCTCATTGTGTATCTCAGTTGTAATTTGATATCAAAATTATGGACCAGCACTGGCGGTAGCCCTCCAGACTTACCGCCTTTGCTGAGTTTGATACAAGAATTGTTCTAACATTCATAGCATCGTACACTTCAGTTGATTTGACCTCGATGATGAATGGATCGAAATGTAGCACCTCTTCATCTGACCAGTACTTCCCTCTTTTCTGAAGAAGATAAAGAAGGTTTAACCAAGGGCAGCCAGCAAAGTATGTGGCAGTACTGTAGCAAAGTATGATTTTGCCGTCCGACCAACATAAATAGGACATACTCGAGCTGCAGTACTGCAGCTGCCAGCAAAAGGTGCTCATGCAAAATTCTGTTCTTAACTTATGAGCAAGTTATCAGCAGGCAGGCTGATAGATTTTCATTGACATTCACCCAGTGGCCGGGTTCTAGAGCTTCCTTGGCGAGTGGTGTGTGACAGTTGTCGTTTGTGATAAAGTTCTTACCATATCATCCGTTTCCATGTCGTTTAGCATGATGATTGTACCAGTCTTGTAATCATACACCATTCTCCAGAAATCAATAATGGTGTGCTCCATTGGCATCTGGGTTGCTAGGAATGCATCGGTTCGTTTATAAGACTGAGAGAGAGAGAGAGAGAGAGAGAGAGAGAGAGAGAGAGAGAGGAAGACTTCATTATATTAAGTAAAAGATGTATTGACATTCATAATAATAATAAACAAATAGTGAAGATGTCATATTCTTATAATAGAAGACAATTATATGTGGTCACAAAACATACCTCAGTGGACGATTGGTCTAAACTTTTGTGTTATCTTCGAGTCCTAAAATTGTAAGGCTTTAAATGTATCCCATTATTCAACATTTGTTCGATCTATTAGCTTTATTAACAAACTGGTATCACAAACTTTAGGATAAAGTGATTTTTGGGGGTACTTACTGTTACATATGAAGCATTGATATAGTCTGTGGCATCTTCGTTCTCTAAACGGGTCATCAGTATCGGTCTGCATTTATCAACTACAGATTAATACAATCGTATACGATTTTAAATTATACATTAGAATTACGTTTGTTTTGTCAAAATATCGAATGCAGTTTTACACTTTGATTCATAATTATGTGAATTATGTTGGTAAAACAGGGTTTACACATATTTATGTACAGTTATGTGCATGTTTACTTGTTGGCTATGTGCACGGTTCAAAATTAAACAAACTTTTTAGGTTTCATATGCTGGCCAGTAGTATGACTGTTTGTTATGTTTTGTAGTAAATTTAACTTTTGTAATCCTTCAGCCTGTAGTGTAAGTATCTATATGGTGATTAACATGTTACGACAAAGCAAACTTACTGGGTACGATGTGTGGATACCTGTTCTTATTTTCATTTTCACTCCTCAGACCAACATTACAAGTATCTGGAGACGGTTCGTGGCAAAGTTTTGCAAGATTCTACGCAGAATAGATAAAGATTGTAACATTTATACTTTGGGATCATAGTAGTAGATAGTGAAGATACATAACGCAGTCATTATGTGATTTGTAATTGTGTTGTTTTATTTGTATCATCTTGTTTTGTACTTTTTGCGACTTCGTTAAGGCACTTACATCAAACTCAATTTCCAAGGCAGACTTTTCCGTCAGAGCATCTTTTTGTTTCATTTTGTGAAGTTTCTGTCTCAGATCATGAGTCGGTATCGCGGTAATACCGCACAGGGTTGCCTCGAGGACTGCACTGTAGATAAACTCGTATTGCTCCTGAAACGATCCACAATGCCAGGTATAAAGAATTAATATAGGCTACAGTATCCC
>LD346279.1:59060-71817 GCA_001465055.1 Ptychodera flava
TGCAGTCAATACATTCATCATTCTGATAAAACTTGCCATCGGTGCAACCTGTGCAATAAAGGAAAGAGTAAAGTTTGACATATTTGCAATGCTAAAAAGCAAACGTTATGTTTATTTATTTATTTATTTGTTGTACATCCAAAAGCGGCGGACTTTGTTTCACACACCTAAACAGGAAAATATAAACACAGTGTTATTGTATATTCACAGTCTTTATAATTATTACAATAAAATGTAAATCAAAGTCTGCAAGTTGCTGCAAGACCTGTGATTCCAATACAGGTATTGCACAGCAACTTGGCATTTTAGTAAGCAATAATGTGAGGCTATTAACATATTAGCGGAGTTTACGTCCGACTAGCGATCTTTCACTAAACAATAGTGAAAAATGAACGGGTTCGTCGTGTTTCCAAGCTTGCTATTGGTCAGCTTTCGTCACATTTGCATGTCTCGTCGCAAATTCTGCAACCCGGTTGGACAGTAGTCTAATTAATTAGTAACTGTCAGTTCTTCCCGTCGTCTTTGTCGTTTTTCACGTTCGTTTAGTGAAAGATCGCTACTAGCGATCTTTCACTAAACGAACATGAAAACGGAACGAGAACGTCATGTTTCTGAGCATACTATTGGTCAGCTTTCGTCACATTTGTATGTCTTGTCGCATATTCTGCTACCCGGTTGGACATAAGCCTAATTAATTAGTAGCCGTCAGTTCTTTCCGTCGTCTTTCATCGTATTATATTATTCAGGTACTCCTTTGTGTTATGGACAAGACAATTGACAGATGCAGTTGCTCAAAGGGACCATCCATTGATGCGGTTGAGGTTGGGGGGGGGGGGCTCAAATTATCATGTAGGTTTATACATCTGGAACCTTGGATTAGCGATTAGACTTCCAGACGATAGAGTTAATATCCTGAGTAGCACGACTTCTATAGATCAGGAATCAAACCGCTCGTTTTTACTAGGATAAAATACTTATTAGGAACGCACAATATATGATGATAGTAACGATGGTTTTAATTCGCTTATATTATGTAACTAGGCAAACGAAACTGGTTGAGTGAAAAAAATATATTTGCGGGAATTTCCCAAGCGTAGTCTTCGCACTAAGTTGGCTTTGAGAGAGAAAGGCATACTCATCGGCAAGTACAGGCATGAACCAACGAGGTTGGCGGTACAGTTCTTTTGTGGCTTCATAGGTCTTGAAATATGATATTATGTGCTCGACGTTAATGCGACACCGATTAAATTGACGATTGAATATTATACGATACGATATACGCGATTCTCGCCAACGAGCCGACTCGCCTGAAACTTTGTCAGAAGCGGATACTTGTTAATGTATCCATCATTAGCAAATAATAGTGTATCATTCGAAATATCCAGTGCCATTTACGAGCCGATGCCCAGCAACAACTGAAATTGTCCCTTGTTATTTAAATTACACAAAAATGCAGACTTTAGTCTTATAATATTCTCCCCGGTGTCACAGATTAGTTTGGTGCTCACCGCATGATATCGAGAATGTCGTACGTAGTTTATTTTCTTTTAAATTACATCAATAAAACTAGCTGAGAAGAGTATAAGTGGACTTTGGCCGCAAACAGACAACAGGAAATGCTTCTTGTGACAGTTCGAGACACAATCGTCGAAACTTGTCCAGGAGAATAACGTCATGCGATTCTGAACGGCCAAGCAACGTGACTGTATCAGTTCCACAAGGTAATTTCATTTGATTACAAAATTGGTCTATTCAATGGATTTTTCTTTTTCTTTTTCTTTTTCGAACCCAACAATAAATTTTAAAAGCTCTCCTTTATTGCAATGAAGAAATACATCTTAATTCTTTTAATTTGATTTAAAACAATATAGGCGACGTGAATGTATCTAGGGGTGATTCGAGTTAAATAGTTGCGTAGCCTACAATACTTATAACACCCACATGCTTTCATTAATGACAAATCCCTAGAATTGCAGGAACACGATGACAGGTGTGCATTTATATCGACACTCACTCACAGTCCTGCCATTCATCTGTCATACGCAAAGCTATTCCCTGATTTGAAGGCATGCATCAACCGCTACCGTGGCGGCAATACAAAGCAGTGTCTGAATATTATAATGTGACGAAAGACGACCAGAGGAACGGACGAGTCCTCTTCGGCTACTAATAAGTTAATTTCAGAGTTAAGAAACTTTGTTTTGACTTTGCAATGTATGGCATATATTTAGAACCCTTTAAAATAATTAAGTGACATAAAGTGAAGTGTAACTTCGATATTAACTCACTCAGCCTGCGCCTACCGAGATTCTACTAAGAAATGCTTGAATCCTGGTCGGTCTGCAATGTTGCGGTCAATGACTCTGAGATTGACATTACTTGTCAAACAATTTGGAAAAACAGAAGTGTTCTAATTGGAGGGAATTCTGTCTATAACCCAAAGCTAAGACAGAAAGGATTTGAATTAATATTTGATTTACTTACCGAGGAGGGGTATCTGTCATGGGAAAAATTAGCCAACAAAAACCTCCAAGGGAACGAAGTTCTCCTTCTTTATGGAGCAATCACATGTCTCAGAGTTAGGTGGCCAGAGCCACTGCTGGTTGAACCGGTGTTTAAAGATGAATACGAATATGTGTTTTTTAATTGTAACTTTCGACCCTCCGACAAAGTTACCAGGGAGAGCATCAGAAACGCCATTTACAGTAAGGAGGAATTAAGTCCAATTAATGAACGCTATTATGAAAGAGAATATGACTTTACTGGACCATTGTCTCCCATATATAGTCTACCATTTAAGGTAGCCATAGACACAAAAACACGTGAATTCCAGTTCAAACTTCTTCATCATATTCTGTACGCAAACTACGATCTATCTAGAAGAGGCATGGACCAATCACCGCTCTATTCATTCTGCCAAAACAGCAACGAGACACTAGTTCATCTTTTCTACATCTGTAAATTCACTGAGACCTTCTGGAACGAATTTCACACATTTTTCGACGAATCTCTCAGTTTGTTCACTAGACATAACTTAAATGAAGTGCTCTTTGGTGTTGACGGTTACTCTGACATTCACAATCACTTGCTACTATTAGCCAAAAGACACATCTATGCCATGAAAATGAAACAGAGTAAACCACACTTTGCAGCTTTTATGTTGCAAGTGAAATTCAACTACCATCTAGAGTACGGAATAGCTCTGGAAAAAGACAAACTAGAGAGACATTACAGCAAATGGATTTCAATTTTACACAAAATTGTAGATAACTAAGCACTGTACTTCATTTTAATTTAAGTTCATGTTACTTAAGAAAATGTTACCAATAAAACAATTTAAATACAAAAAAAGTGACATAAAGTGTTCCATGTCACAACAATTAGAATAAAAACTGTTGTAACATTATTGCTGATATCATTGATGTTCTAAAGTTCTACCACTGCTTCCCGTACAAATACTAAATCTTATATAACCATGGTGAGATCCTTTAGACAAAAAGGACTAATTATGATTCTATAGTCAGCGAAAATAATTAAACACTGTATTACCTATTGTACGAAAGCAGGATGTATGATAGCAACAACCATCTTGCAGACAATCATCTATGTCGGTGTGGTCACAGTCGATACGGTTACCAGGTTGTATGGTACATTCTTCTAGATGGGGAATATGAGCAAAAAAGAATCTGATACGTTAAAGTATTCGATGACATGTGCATAACACATAAACGTGAGACAGATAGACAGACAGACAGACAGACAGATAGATAGATAGATAGATAGATAGATAGATAGATAGATAGATAGATAGATAGATAGATAGATAGATAGATAGATAGACAGACAGACAGACAGATAGATAGATAGATAGATAGGTAGATAGATAGATAGAGAGATAGATAGATAGATTGATAGATAGATAGATAGATAGATAGATAGATAGATATAGATACATTCATACATACACAGACAGACAGATAGACAGATAGATAGATACACAGATAGACAGATAGACAGATAGACAGACAGATAGATAGATAGATAGATAGATAGATAGATAGATAGATAGATAGATAGATAGATAGATAGATAGATAGATAGATAGATAGATAGATAGATATGCCATATCCATCCAAACATCAATCAATCTACGCTTTGAAAACCGACTGAAAATGTACAAGGATAACTTTGAGTTGAAATATTTGTTTCGTCAGCGATATAACTATCAAGCCACCATACTCCAACTATACAGGAGAGTATCACACGGATCTCAGCAGGTATCATGGCATTGTTGATGGAAGAGCGAGTGTGAGACCCTAACATACCATGGAGGTGTGCCCTCGAGCAAGGCACTTCATTTCTTATTTCTTTATTGGCGTAAATTAATGACTATACCTAATGCCGAAAATTGGTATTCTTCCTTTTGATGAGGGACATTAAAATGAAAGTAGATTAATGAATAAATCAGTAAACATTAATTAATTAATTATTAAATTGATATTTATGATCTAGGCCTGCCATAACCGGTTCGGCATTAACTTCAAACTAAGTTCAACGTAAGCCAAAAGGAAGGACAAATGGATGATGCGTAATCACACCCGTGGAATGTGTACACGTCATCAGACAAATAAATGTACAAAACAATGACGGTGACATCCGAGCTACCTTTCATTTATACCCTCGTCTTTTTTTTCTGCAAATAAATTTTATGTGTCTGTCTCTGTTTACAGATATCCCACAACACAAAGTGGACCACTGGTGACCGACTCTGGTCGGAATTACTGAACGCTCTCTAAATGGGGAGTATACAACAGGTGACCCCACTCACATGTACAATTGTTCCCAATTAATTTATTCAACGATATATCAAAATTTTACCCGGGAGATGTTTGCCACGGACCATACGACATATACGCATACAAATTAACATACACGGTAGTTCTACAAGTGTATGAGATTACACGCCAATTGTTAGTACTTAAGAGCTCGATCGGTGATGCATAAATCTACTGTTATAACATTTTCGGATTAATATGTATCGTATATATGTATATGTATGGATATAAACTATATGATCGTATTCTACATACTAAAACGTGTAAATCCAATGGAATAAAAGTCTGTTCACAAGAATTACTTCCCAAATACTACAGCTGCTTTGGAATCGACTGCAGCTGAATGGCTTAAGTAACGTGGACTCGAAGTTACGAACTGTGTTACTGTCTCCGTGAATCTACATCATGTAAAATTGGCCTGTGCCTTCGTTGCAAGATATCAATACATTGTTCAATATTGTACATACTTTTCAGAAAACAATCACCATCAGTGGCAGGCTCAGTATCAGAGTCTCTATTATACCAGCAACATCCACGCCTAAGACATGTTGCAGAGTCAATGCTGCTTTCACCACACTGCAGTCGCTCATTTTTTTCCATGGAACAGCTTTCTGTTTATCAGTGAAAAAAAAGGAAAGACGTAGTATCAGTTTTGATACATGGGCTCTTGAATTAAGTCTGTCATTAATAGGTCATTCGAAATATCGGAGTTAGAATGTTCATTAAAAATCAAAAGAAGAGTTCACACGATGGCATTTGGCAGTTTGCGACTCATGCGATTTAAAGTATACTATTGACATAGTCTAAATTTATTTCAAAAGCAGATATTTTTCGCGGAAAATATGAATACACATAAAGTAACATAGTGATCAACAAACAATGCCATTCATTTATAGGAATAACAGTGGTTTTGCTTTTCGATAGTAATATCGTCATTCGGTAATTCGCATTACAAAAAAACCGTAAATGTTTTACGTTTCCTTGCTGTATACTTCCGTGGCAATATTTATGACCACGAAAACGTTGTCGAATTACATTTTCAAGTTTTAAGCCTTAGGGGATTACAATCGCGTCAATAATATCACATAACACGAGTCAACCATTATAAGGATAATTATCAAGAATATCACTTTTCTTTTTTGATAAATCACAGTAATCATGTTTTAGAGAACGGAAAATACAAAACGATGTAGATATCAATAACGTTGTAATAGTAAAGATTTCGGTACCAATAACTGAAAGACTGTCATGTTGTGAGAAAAATCACGGCTTTCAAAACAATGTATGCGGCTCTTCGTGCTTCGAAGGTCGATGTGGGTACTCTTTCGTCGAGTATTTTTTTCTGTTACCCCGAATACACAAGACATGTCTCGCTCCCAGCAGCAGTGTACTGATGAATGATAACGCTGAACAACAGATGTTTCGTGTTAATTATAGCACGGTGGCTGTCCTTCAGGAAATTTGAAATTTATATCAACTTCAATATTGAACGAATATATATATCTACTGGCAAATATAATTTTTGTCATTGTTATCAAATTAGCCGCCTTGATGCTAAAAAAGAGGATAAAATCTAAATAAATTGAAACAACGGTCATTGCTATCACACGACTAATGTAATTCTGTTTT
The DNA here is from genome assembly GCA_001465055.1 of Ptychodera flava. NCBI lineage: Eukaryota > Metazoa > Hemichordata > Enteropneusta > Ptychoderidae > Ptychodera > Ptychodera flava. Next base: position 65,525 of record LD346279.1, read on the forward strand.
ATTTGAAATCTCCTTGAATAGAACTACTTTCGTTTCGATTGCACAATATCAACAGAGGTAGTCATCTTTACTAGTTAGAAACGACCGAACTTAATCAAAGAAATGCTAACGTAATCCAGAAAATATATATTATTGAGAATAGAGCTTTCAGAGTGACCGTATAATATGTTAACCGGTGCTAACTCTGATTATCGAAAAGGAATGTGGACTTGTCCAAGCAGCATTCCATTCCATAGTTCACTAACAGGTTTCTACCTTCCAAAAGGAATTGTTTTTTAATTGCAAACTCCGTAAATAAGATAATGTGACAATAAGGAGACATAGCTGCTCCCGCCATCTTTGGCACGTACCTAAAAGAGGATCTGCAAAAGTCCCCATGGAATATTTAATTTGCTGAGTAAACAGCACATCAATAGGGCCTATATTGATCTATGAGAACTTCAATTTCGTTGTAAATCATGGAAGATTTTCAACAAAAACTATCAAAAAGCACCCGATGTCGGCTGCATCTCTGTATGGTAACGAAGATGTAATTCTTTCCAAATTAAATTGTTGCTGGATATCGAAGCTTCTCCCAGAATATTGTGTGATAGAAGAATTTGGTTAGTAGCCCGATAAAATACTCCCAGAATGTCATAATTTGTACTTGACAAACAAAGACAATGTAACGCCAGTGGCAGGTGAATGTACGACAACAAAAAACTGTTGTCGTCCGAATTTGTTGTCTTTCAACAGTAGAAATTCCTTTGACAGTGCATAGAGGAGCATTATCAACGTCAAGTTTTGTACCTACAACATAAGTAAAACCCCAAACATTCCATACAAGAATAATTCTTAATTTAATCGATTGTTAAATGTCACAATATTAATTTGCATGAATAGATCGCATGAAAATATCATTTCATGGATGAGTTTACACCATCAAAAGTTCAAAAAAATGATAATAGGAATAATTTATCATTATTTTGGAACTAAAATTTGAAAAAGAACGAAACTTTACATTTGACATCTATGAGCGTTTGTACTGCTCTAATGAAAAAAATTATTATGAATAGCATAGTTCCTTTTAATTAAGTCATTACAAGTTGTTGACGAACTGCTGAATGATGTTTTGATAGGAATGTACAGTCATAGATCCCTAAGGGGCCAGATAAATTTTAAAATGAATTTCCGTGCCCGAACATAAAAAATATATGTCCATCGCTATATTACTGTAGTTACAGATAAATGCATCTACATAGAAAATGATAATATTCCCAGCAGAAGCAATTCCCATACTTCATAGACGACGTGTGTTTTCATCAAATGAAATCCTCTACTTCAAGTGATTGTTGATGACAAAAAAAAGTGACAGGCTTTGACAACTAGGAAATATTGTACCATGTCGATAAACATGACGAAGGGTAGGTTTACATTACAATGTATCTAATTCATTGCGATAAGAAAGAGTTGGCATTTGATATTGAAAATAAAATCATAGTGGTACTAATTATTCAGTACACTTACTAGGAAAACTGCACCACGGATACGTTGTAGGAATTGTATCGTCGAAACAGCACTCAACGCTTTCACAGGTAGATTCACCACCACCAGCATCGTTACAGTCTATCCGTTTGGTTTTGTCTTCAACAAAGTCACATGTCTCTTCTTAGGGACAGTGAAATGACAAATATAGTTATTAGATATTGATTGTGTAAATCATTGTTAATGCATGAGCGAATTTATTGTCAGTTCTAAATAAGCTTACAGGAGTCCGCAACACAGAACTGAACTAGTTTTACTGTAATTGTGATTGAAGCTAGCTTTAATTCTAATATCAGCAAGATTTCTTTCAACAAGTATTTATCACCGACATAATTCTGAATTATTAAGCTTAATGCTTACTAATAGGAAGAATATTTTTGAAACGAGAATGTGCAAAAATAATCCTCTATACACAAATGCAAAAGTATTGACTTAAAGTGAATATATATAGATACGTCAGAGTACAAACACACATGGGGAAACGAATATAGGATACATGAAAAACAGATATTTCACATTTTTTCATGATTTATATATTCGCTACCTCATGTTTGCGCAGATGCATCGGTATGTGCTTTTTGTGCTTACACTTTCATGTGGTCACTTTTCTTTCTAACCAAAACAGGAAGTCCACTTGTTGATGACAGTATTTTGTACCACAGAGTAAGATACACAGAGTGGCAACACATCATGCCTTTTGTTCCATGGTCGTCTCGGCCCTTTCATGTTAAAATGAGCTTAACAGGTGTCAGACTGTTTGGAATTTTTTTCTCCTGATCTTCTGTTTGGACAAGACGACAAGTCGATGGCGTCGTGCTGCCTGTCGCGTAGCAACAATGTTTCAGATATTTACTTTGTGTGCTCTCAGGGCAGAAACACTGCCTCACGCCAATCAAAACATAACACGCCAGCAGTTTCATAAACACGTCGTTTTCGGACAGACGTGTAGTAGACGGTATGACAGACCGTAAACCATTGAGTAAAATCTGACAGGATCGATAAAAGACTTTCAAATTTGGTTCAAACACACTCATTATATATTCATAAAAATGTGAGAGGAATTTTTAAAACTGTAAAACTCACCTCTCCAAGGCTCAAAACTTTCCAGCTTTCGCCAGCGCGCCAATTCCGCTCAGCAGCAAAAGACAACAACAACACGAACTTTGCCGAACATACTTTCGCTTAAAAATTAGCGAAAATCCGGAAACTACCGAAGGTTTCATGGTCGGCACTCTTCGGAAAAGAGAGCCGAGAGCTTCATGAGGCGAGGCAAACATGGATTGCTTACGTAACCGCTTCACGCCTTAAACAATAGGTGTTGCCACTCTGTGTATCTTACTCTGTGTTTGTACTTATGATAGTTTAACGGTTTATCGAGGCTTTACGTCTTACAAGTTAAAACATGTTGAAGTCAACTCTTTTATACAGTTATGCTAAGAGGACGGTTTTTGATATATCATTGCATGTTATTTATCAGATCGTTCTCTATCCGCAGTAAAGTTTTGAAATAAACGATATATCTTGAATAAAATAACTACATGTATTCCGCACCTGAGGAAAACGAAAATACTAAGATTCCAATTTTTCTATAATTTTTAATGATTATGAGTTATGTAAACACGTTATTCTAAAAACTCTTCGACAGGCTTACTTTAATTTGGTGGAAAGCGAAGAGGACTGTTGATATTATTAATTATGAAATTTGTGAATTTTCTAAGAGAAGGATTTTCTGTTTGGATATTCTGACGTCGTTATTTGAAGTAGCAAATAAAAGGTACACTTATCATCCCTAACTTCTTGCTTCTTTACCATGGAAACACATGAGGTCAAAAGAAAAATCCGTTTCTTCACTGCAAAGGCCGACCATTGCAAAGAGTAAAATCAAGCACTTGTTCGTAAATTCCACGGTATGCTCCCAATCTTACTTACAGACAAATGAAAACATCAACAAGAGAACTTGTTGATGACATCGAGGATTTGAATACAGACACTTTCTCGATATCTGGGTCCCTTTGAACAAAATTATGGTTATGTATGTAACTACTTTGCTTTTCGTTGTGCGTAAACGTAAAATCTACATAACACACGTCAACAAAAGGGACAACTTGGCATTCCTCGAGAATATTTATACAGCTACTGTAGCCGTAATTTTTTAAAACATTTTCGGTATAAACGACTCTTTCTTGGCCTATAGCGTTTGCAATACCCAGAATTTGGTTCACGAATGGGGCGTGTGAATGCGTGGCGTGTATTGTTTCTGTAGACAATTAAATTGAAGTTCGGCCCTGTATTCTATGATCAACACTTACAAAGCCGGACACATTAATCAAGTTGATGAATGTTTATAAGCTTAGTACTGGGAATCCCGAAAAGATGCATATCAGATCTAGAAAATGCAGCCGATATATGCAGCACTCAGCCGTAAAATATTGTCAAAAGTTACATAAATCGTTCGGGCTCTAGATGTGTTGTTGGCTTGGCGGGTTATAAAAGACCAAATCCATGTTCAGAGGACGGAAGACAAATCTTAATAGCGCAATTACTTATTTAGGTAGGATGCGCCTCGGGGACAGATATTTGGACTCTCAAAATTTTACAATTGTTTCTTATCTCAGTACAGGGTGCTCATTCTATAGCTCTTTTAGTAAGAAATATGTTACCTTCTTAATTTTTCGAAAATCGAAAATTATATTTTCTCCATAGAGGTAACACTGGGACGGTGGCCATTTCGAATTTCAAATATCGGTAAATTATAGGTAATTTATTTCTTTAGTACTAAACTTTGCACGGTGATACCTGATTTTTCTTGATTTGGTAAGAGAATGGTCGAAACTTTCAATGAGGAAATTTCGACAACAATTGAGTCTTAGTCTTACACTTCCGAGCCGCCCACTTCCTTGAGCTAGCATATATACAACAATAGTACTCTGTTTTTGAATCTACTATGTGCAAATTCGAAGTTGATAGTGAATCCAATAAAGTGCCTAACTATGTAAGTGTCTTGTGAAAAGTAATACCGCTCGAGTGATTTTATTACCATCAACATACCAATAGTTCTCGAAGTGTGACAGTGTTTTAATAAGGTGCCAAAGGGATTGACTGATAATAACCTACATTATATTACCATGCCCTGCCTGTCGTATTTTGATTGGTCGAGCTGAACCACGTGACTGACCACAAATACACAGTAATGGTTCGTTTACATGCCCGTGAATATGAATAATAAGATTAACAACTCAAAGTATTTTAACTTTACAGCTCAAACGTAAATCATAATCAATCACAAAATAAAATGAAGCACTTGTGGGCCAAGATGAGATACTTTTTTTGAAAATATCTCCGGATTTGCCAATTTCTTACAGCACCCGTGACAGTGGGTCGCGTATTACTCAGTTCTGGGGCCCAGTTATCGTTCGCTCCAGAAATTTTCGCAAATTTTGAAGGTTTTCTTCGGTTCGTTGATAATATAAACACGATTGGAACTAATTTGGGAAAATTGGATGAGAGTAGGTTTTGGAAAATGTTACGAAATCGGAATTTTTACAGCTGAAATTTTACAAAATGATAGAATAGTGTAAAATTTGAAATATTGTTCTCATCGAACAAAACAACGAAAACACAATGATTATTGCATACCTCTTTCATTGGATTCATTTTCATGAAAAAAGTTCATTTTTGTGTAAATGTACTAAAGAAACAGGACAAAATGCTTAAAATTTCTCTAATTGACGACGTTTGAGTAAGGGCACTTTTGAAATACCCCTGACTTTTTTGTGAATTTAAGGTTTATAAACATTAATTAAATGACCCTGACTGACTTAACTCTAAATCAATCGAAAAGCTGCATTTTGTTCGAGGACAAGTGACAAACTGAGATTATTACTTGTGTTTCAGTAATGAAGAAACTCCAGATAAGCTCACATATTTTCATTCAAATATAAATATTGTTCAAATGTTTTGAACAATATTGCATTGGATACTATCATGCACTGATTCTTACTCGTTACATTGCAACAGCATTGTAAATTTTGAATAAAATTTTAAAGATGGTAAGCAAATATGGTGTAAGATGAGACAAACTTCTAAAATTTTTGAGAAATTGCGCCAATCCAATTATCCCAATTTAGTTCCAATCGTGTTTATAATGGAAATAACAGACTCCGCTCTGACCATTAACGTTTATTTATGGGCGCGGGCTCGAGGAAAGCCAAATTAACGGGCTCGGAAAGCCTCGCTTTCCTCTCGCCCTTGACCATAAATAAACGTTAACGGTCAGCGCGTCGCCCGTTATTTCTACACTATTACCTTTATAATTATTCTTTAGTTTACAGATTGTAGAGTGCTAGTTAACCTCTTCGGCGGTTCGTGATTCAAGGTGAACTAATTACCTCGTCAGTTTGAGCAGTATAGACACTACACCAAGGCTATTGTGCCCTGTCACAGTATTCATATTCGATATAACGATATCAAGTTTATCTATATACACAGAAGGAACATTGATATTTCTCAAATCTTTTGATCATCTATCCATCATGCAAGTAACAGTCCATGATGTGATTCATTTTGATAATTTTGACAACATTTTTACTTTCTCAAGGCTGGGACACGCCAGTGTATGGACTTCCCTACCAAAATACTATGCTGCACTTATTTCAATCATCACCATCATCATCATCATCATCATCATCATCATCATCATCCTCAACAATCCTCACCATTCGTCGTCATCATCATCATCATCATCATCAGCATCATCATCATCATCATCA
>LD346279.1:76164-89050 GCA_001465055.1 Ptychodera flava
TCTTTCTTTTACAGGTAACCAATGCAAATCCATTAAAACAGGCGTGATGTGTTCACATTTCCGTGTACGACTAATTAAGCGTGCAGCAGCATTTCGAACAGACTGCAATTTTTCAAGTTGGTATTTTTGAATCCCATACAGGAAACTATTACAATAGTCAAGGCGCGATGTCACAAAAGCATGTATAAGTTTTTCTGTGGATTTCTTGTCGATCAAACAACGGATTTTACTAATTCTGTACAAAGCGAAGAAAGCAGATTTACAAATACTATTTACTTGATTTGTCATGAAACCATCAGACTCTAAAAGTACTCCAAGATTTTTTACCGATGCAGACGGACTGATGTCAAAAGTGCCAATTCTTGGGGAATTCAACTTCATCGCACCTCTTCTGAAACGCGATGAAAACTGAGTTACTTCAGTCTTGCCATCATTAAGAATCAGCATATTTGACATCATCCATTGACGAATATTTTAAACACATTATTCAAGATCTGCTCTAACATCTACGGGGCTTCTGCAAACAACATAAATCTGAGAATCATCTGCGTACAACATGTATTCCAAACCATGAGCAGAACTTAAATCATCAAGAGGTTTAGTGTACAGTGTAAAAAGGATGGGTCCAAGTACCGAACCTTGTGGAACACCATAGTATAAAACGGCATCTTTTGAAGTTGTTGTATCGATAGATACACGTTGTACACGATTTGATAGATATGAACGTAGCCACTTCAGAACTACACCTGTTACTCAAAAACGAGATCGCAATCTGTTAATCAAAATGTCATGGTCGAGAGTATCGAACGCAGCTGACAAAGCTAGCATAACCATAACTAAATCTTTTCGAGAGTCTAATGCAATCATAATATCATTATGCACTCATTATATCATTACGCACTCAATTCTTGCTAAAATGTACTCAAACACGATTGGAACTAATTTGGGATAATTGGATGGTGAAGTAATGTCTTTAAAATCTGCTAATGTAAGCTAATCTGCTTTTCTTTTTACGTTTGACACTTGTTTTTATGAGTAATTTGTAATATTGAGACATTCAGCTATAGGGCACCAAAGAGTTTTGAGAAATTTGAAAACTATGAAGATCCAATTATCCCAAAATAGTTCCAATCGTGTTCTCAATAAATCTTAGCGACTGTGATGATCACTAATGGTAACAAAGATTCAATTCTTTCCAAATCAAACTCTTGCTGAACATCAGAGCTTCTCACAAAAAGACTTCCCACAAGACAGGGGAATTTGGATAATAGCCCGATGAAATACTCCCAGAATGTCATAATTTGCACTTGACAAACAAAGACAATAAAAGACCCGTGGCAGGTGAAAGTACGAGAAAAACAGTTGTCGTCCAAATTTATTGTCTTTCAATAGTAGAAATTCCTTTGAGAGTGCATTGAGGAGCATTGTCAACGTTAAATTTTGCACCTACAACATAAATAAAACCCCAATTATATCACACCAGTATATTGGTGGTGCAAATACAGCGATCTAAATGGTCGAGACGCGAAAAGGACCGTGGTATATTGGCGATATACCACGGCTGGCATGCGCACTGGCTCTCGGCTTGAGGAAAAGTTCTTTTATAACGTTCCACGCCAGAATTTCAATATACTGTTATGATATAATAGCAATAAATCACACCCAGCGACGGTATACCACTCGATTTTGACAAGTTCACTTCATATATGCATTCGCTATAGCTCGTGCATATATGTCGTGAACTGGTCAAAATCTCGTCGTATACCATCGCTGGGTGTGCTTTATTGCTTAAATATTTCACACAAGAATAATTCTTAATTTAGTCGATTGTTAAATGTCACAATATTAATTTACATGAATAGATCGCATGAAAATATCATTTCATGGATGAGTGTAAACAAGCAAAAGTTCATAAAATGATAATAGGAATAGTTTATCATTGTTTTTGGACTAAAAGTCGAAAACAAACGAAAATTTACATCGGAAATCTATGAGCGTTTGTACAGCTCTAATGAGAAAAAAATCATTATGAATAGCATAGTTCCTTTTAATTTAGTCAGTAGTAGTTTTGGACGAATTGCTGAACAATGGTTTGATAGGAATATACAATCATAGATCCCTATGGGGCTAGATAAATTTTAAAATAAAATTTCATGGCCCAAACATAAAAAATAAATGTCCATTGCGATATCACTGTAGTTACCGACAAATGCAACAGCATAGAAAATGATAATATTCTCAGCAGGAGTAATTCCCTATTTTCATAGACGACGTATGTTTTCATTAAATAAAAACCTCTACACCAAGTGATCGTTGATTGAAAATAAATAGTGACGGGCTTTAACAACTAGGAAAAATTACACCATGTCGATAAGCATGACGAAGGATATATGTTTACATTACAATGTATCTAATTCATTGCGGTAAGAAAGAGCTTGCAATTGATGTGGAAAACAAAATCATAGTAGTACTAATTGTTCAGTACACTTACTGGGAAAACTGCACCAAGGTAGGCCAGAGGAAGCTTTATCGTCAAAACAGCACTCAACGCGTTCACAAATACTTTTCCCGCCACCAGCATCGTTACAGTTTATCCGTTTGGTTTCGTCTTCAACAATGTCACATGTCTCTTCTAAGGGACAGTGAAATGACAAATATAGTTATTGGACATTGATTGTTTATATCATCTAGTGGGGGTTTATTCTATAACTCTTTGAGTAAGAAACATTTTACCGTCTTAGTTTTTCGAAAATCGAAAATTGCATTTTTCCCCATAGAGGCAATACAGGGATGGTGGCCATTTTCAATTTCAAATATAGGTAATTAGTTTCTGTAGTACTAAACTGTGCACGGTGACACCTGGTTTTTCTTGATTTGGTAAGAGAATAGTCAAACGTTTCAATGAGGAAGTTTTCGGCAAGAAATTAAGTCCTAGTCTTTCACTTCCGAGCCGCGCACTTCCTTAAGTTAGCATATATACAACAATAGTAATCTGCTTTTGAAACTACTATGTGCCAATCCGAAGTTGATAGTGAATCCAATAAAGTGCCTAACTATTAATGTTTATTGATGTAAGTGTCTTGTGAAAAGTGGTACCGTCGAGTTATTTTTATTACCAGCAACATAATGTCTAAAAGTTCCCGAGGTATGTTGTCTGTGACAGTGTTTTAATACAGTGCGCAAAGCATTGACTGGTAAAAACCTACACTATTACCTTTATATAGCTATATAATTATTCCTTAGCTAGTTTGTAGAGTACTGGGTAACCTCTTCGGCGGTTCGTGATCCAAGGTGAACTAATTACCTCGTCAGTTTGAGCAGTATAGACACTACACCCAGGTTATTGTACCCTGTTGCTGTATTCATATTCGATAAAGATATCAAGTTTATCCATATACATAGATGGAACATTTGATATTTCTCCCAATCTTTTGATCATCTTTTCATCATGCAAGTAAAAGCCCATGATATGATTAATTTTTGATAATTTTGAGAATATTTTACTTTCTCAAGGCTGGGAGACTCCAGTGTCTGAACTTCCCTACCAAAATACTATGCTACACTTCTTTAAATCATCATCATTATCATCATCATCATCATCATCATCATCATCATAATCATCATCATCATCATCATAGACATCGAACATGGTGAGCTTTTTATACGCAACAGTATTGCAGAAAATTACACCTTCGATTGTGTATTTGTGATATAAATCAATCGATCAATCCCTCGAATAATCGAATAATTAGTTAAACTGAGACAAAAATGAACTTAAAGTCAAGTTACAGAACTTAAGTAAAGATCTTGAGAAAGTGCAAATTGTACAATACAGGCACTTTTATCCACAGCCCAAGCCGCATTTCTGTTAGCACTGAGGGTACCTGGCGACATTCATCAAAACCCAGTGACCAGGACACCATATCTCACATAGTGTTGCTATTTACAATTACATGCATTGCCTGTATATATTGTATCTATGGCATGCACGGCCCGGAAGAGCCCAATCTATTATCTAGAAATGGACATGGGAACGTGTAGAATAGAGAATGTAATTTTTCGTAACGGAAAGTTAAAATGACAGGCGTTACTGATCGATAATATTGTACTTCATACTTTAAATATTGTGATTTGTAGGTGATGACAAGGTTTGAACGTATTACATCTATTGCGCTTTGTGACTGTTTTTTTTCTATTCTAGGGAAAGCAACGTTGCAATGTCAAGAAATTTACAAAGTTTGGACATGAAGGGGACGAGGTCGTTCACAACTGACAAGCTAGTTAACTGGCAAGCTGGTGCGTAGCTTAATTTTCAATTTTAAAATCAGCTTATGTTGTTAATCACTTCAAGTTTACAAAGATTGGAAAATGGTCTCAATACACCAGGTTAATAATGTGGAGAAAATGTAGTTTCCTTGACTTTTCAAAAGACAAGAAAACCGAATTTTTGTGTGCGGATATACAATGAGTCATACATGCTTAGGAACTAGGAAAATATTATTGTGCTTAAAATTTGTCAGTTGACCCTTTCTGACTGAATGTCCGCTCATTGTCCTTGATTGAACGGATGGAATGTTTCAATAACTTGCACGTACGGTAGAGCATTAAAGATATGATATTTACCTGATAATCCTGACAAGGTGACCACAACATGGGTTAAGCAAAGTATTACAAGGAAGCTGTATCTGCAATTTGCCATTTTGAATTGATAGATTGGCTTGAATGCGATAATGTATGTAACCACTTTATGTTAAGCATTCGCATGAAAACTGGTTAAAGATTAACCCTACAGAGCAGAGTCAGACCATTTCAATGTTTCTAATCTCTTGAACATGCGATAGCATCAGTAAATGTGACCTTTTCACCTACGTATAAAAACCATACTGCAGAAGTAATATGTAACAAATAAAGTCTCTTCCGTTGGAAACTCTAACCTAACGAGATAACATAATGCTAAACAACACAGGAAACTTACGAGCGACTGTATTATGCAAAAAAGATTGTTGTTACATTAAAGCGAAGGAAAGACTGGATTCACAGTTTGTTTTCTTGGTTTCGGCGAGCCATTTTTCAGCTGCAAATTTGTCGAATGGGTTGAATAGCCAAGTACATTGGTTCATTGCATTTATCTCTGCCACTGAAAGAATATGAGCACCTATACTCTCGCCTATTTTAACAATATCAATATTCGCGTCTTCTCAAAATTAACTAACAGAACTTGTACACAGTTTCACATTTTCGCAAAACATCCGCAAAGAGAAAAATAAACTTGACCTTCCGTAAAACTTTGAAGATGAGACAAACAGTTATATCATTAGGTGTATTTATCTTTACCTGTCTGAAATTTCATGGCGTTTCTGACTGTTTTGAAGTGTCATATAAAGACTATCGCTTTGGTAATTTCGAAGGTCAAAGCCACTACGAACGTATCCGAATACCAAATTATTTAATTGATGCATTGTACCGTAACGGTTGAAAGCAACAGAGGTTTTGTGGAGTTATCCTTGAAGTTGGGGCGTTATGGCATTGTTCTTTTCAGGCTGTCCCTCTACTACTTTAAGAACTTGACGTTGAAAAATACACATGAAAGAGACAGTGGCATTCGGCAAATCAGGAGAACCTTACCCGGAGGGTTTATGCCCTTTGGATAAGCCGTTTATTATCAGTATAAAAATCCAATGCGTACACATATATCCCTTAATCAGGCCGCAAACAAACCAGAATGGTCTCTTCCTGGTAACGGCTTATGGCTGGATAAGCATTGGTACGTCATATCATTGCAGCGTGAGTATGTAAATATACATTTTACGATCTTGGTGATTTCATATCTGTTTATCACGTTCATTTCGCCAACGACTTCTTGTTTCTGGCTGTAACTTATTTTTAATCGGTAAATTGACGTAAATAGATCAGGAACTGAAACTGCCCCTATTTAATGTGATTGCAAAAACGTATTTTTATAAATAAAATGGGTACCTTTTAGAGTGATTGACTCCCTAGTTCAGTCGTAAATCGTGTGTCTGTTATGCACTCTTTTGATTTGTTATCGTAAGCTCTAGGACTTTGACGAATTCGCAGGCGAAGGTTTTCGTCTTTGCTAGAGAGCATGTCTTCTTGCCATTCTTGACTCGATACTGTCAGTTTCATTTTTATGGTGGAATCAACATCGGCCCCTTTGTTTTGTTAGTAACTTAAACTTTGCTGAAAGAGCCGAACGTCCAGGCGAACTTGAGTGTTCGCCGCGTGTACGTGATCAATGAGAAATAATCTTTTCATGGGAGATGATTCGCTTACTTTCTGGCACCCCTTTTCGCCTTTTCCAGATAATTTGATAAAAAATCCTTTCTCTTGGTACGAAACCTTGGAATAAAATCAACAAAAACAGTAACTTCTGCATTTTTGGCATCGTTTTTGGTTTAATGCTTCCTCAAAGGCTCTCAGAGATAATTGTTTACACCAAATGTCCTAACTTTGAAGAGAGTCAGAAATTAAGAATGCTTTGGTACTAGATTGTTTTATCACTACTGTCAATACATAAAAACTGTTAAATGTTACCGAGGTGCTATCACCGTATACCATTTATCGTCTCGCAAGTTCCTTTAGCCAGCTTTGCATGTTTACTAGTACACCTGCTAACCGCTCATGCAGCCGTTACTTCTCGGGGCACTAACCTCAAGGTTTTGTATACACTGCCTATTATGGATTAATCATAAACATAAAGATTGGACGTTGCATGTCAGCAGTCAAAGGTTAACTTTTCATCAATAGCGAGTACCCAACTTCCCCATTAATGATGCTCGGCTCATGCACACGGGCGATGACGAAAATGGCAAACCACAGAGAAGGCCCCCCTGTGTCACAGTTCATAGCATATCTAGTCGTCCTCTTCACTGTGTCAAGAATTGTTGGTAAGTATCACTCTTATAGATCTTCAGGTAATTTTAAGAATACCACAACATTTATTCTTTGCTAACTTTATGTGACGACTTGTTAAATCTCAACCGTGAAGACACTCTGTCTTACCTTATAACTTGTAACGACGCTGTATGAGGACAAACAGCCTGAGAAGACTTTGAGTGTTGTTTTGACAACACAACTTCTCCTCTTTGGTGCTGTTAGACCAATATTGAGTATCTTACAGTTAATTTCAAAATAGCCTGGAATTACAACGTGCTTGGGTGATTAGAAAAAATTTTTCTTGTTTCCCTTCTTTTACACAATTTGTCCGACTTTATAAATGCCCAAAATTACATTATAAAACCATTACAGTACCACTTCTCTTTATTGAAAATGACACAATATCATTATTTGTTCGTGTGTTGTGACTATATGTGTGAAAAAAAATATTCAAATTTTAATATTTCATTAGTGGCCACCAAGATGTTTTAATCCTAACATAGTCCTGTTGTTTATATTGTCTGATAAAATGTTGCAAGTTCAATCAATACTCTGTTAGCGCATTTCAACCGACTATTTCGGTGACTAATAAAGAATACAAGATTTGTAATAAAATCAAAGACGGCAACACTTTTGTAAATGGCACAGCGTGTGTTCATGTGTGTCTATTAATGTAGAAACAAAGTTAATACAGTGTTATTTGCAATCTCAAGATTCATTTCTATAACACACATAGCCCCCTTGAGTATAATACAAATTTGAACCTGCATCAAACAGCTGATACATGGGGTATGTTTTTTACAGAGAAGACTTTGCATCTTGTGAATGATGTATCTGAATAAATCTTCTCATCGAAATATTTAACATAAGAGGAACAAGGTTGTTTGTTTTCTGAAGTCTACTTTGTCACAAATATCCGTTCATATGGTGTGCCCGTATGTGTAAAAGGAAGGTTGAAGGGTTGGTATTTGACTTCATTTGAAATTTGCCTGACTTTGTAAACAATGGAAAATAGTCAAAATAATATAATAAAGAAAGATACGTCTCATTATTGCAGCAGTAATACTTCTCCATATTGCAAATACCACTGTACCATATAACTATTCATATGTTGTGCCTGTATGTGTAAAACGAAAAATTAAAATTTCAGTATATTATTACAGCGAAAACGGAGTCAGCGTGGACTCTCTGTTGTGCGGCGCAGCAAAATAAGCGCAGCAAAGACGTTTTTGAAACATAACACAATTTTGTTTTTGTTCAAGACATGGATATATTTGTCTTACACATCCATGTATGAAAACAGGACGTTCAAAAACGTAGGTCCTGGTAACGCCAGCACGCCTTTTGAATAGAAAGAAGATTTCATGACATTTGCTACTTTGTCTGTGTGTTTTGTCTGTAAAAAACGTCAGTGGCTGCGTTTATTTTGTCACGCGGCACAAGAGAGTCCAAGCTGACTCTTTTTTCGCTGTTTTCGCTGAATGAGCCCACAAGATTCTTCTTGTAAGTTGTAGAGTAATATTAAAGTCCGGCTGTGTGAGGAACTGCTGTTAAATGGTGAAACTAAAAATTTTGAACCTTTAATGAACTGATGTTGAGTGATTTGAAGAACTGATACATATTATGTCAATGACATATGTTAAAGTGCCTTCGGGTGGAGGTATTTTAAGGAGCAAGGTCATTTTTAATGTCGTTTGTATTATACTTTAACATATAATTTCAAAAGAAAACATGATTTTTTGTTAAGTTAACATACTGAGTGTGACCTGTATTCTGCGCCGTGGTGTGTGTACTTTTTAAAGTTGTTGCTCACTGAAATTTTAGAACCTCTATCTGTTGTTTATATTGTGAGGTGAAAGATGCTTGGTCAAGCAATTAATCTTTTTAGCGTATTTCAACATGATCGTAAACAATTTCCCCGACTGATTAAGAATACAAGATTTGACAGAAATAATATTAAAGACAGCAACACTTCCTTCTTGGTAAATGACACAGTCGTTTGTTTGTCAATATGTGTCTGTTTGAGAAAAAAAATATATATTAGAAATGATCTTAATATGTCAATAAGTTTGATAGTGTGTGTCTATATAACAAGAATATTTCAAATTTCAATGTATTATTCCTCACTTGGTTCTTTCAATTTTAACCACACTTAGTCCAGCTGCACAGTTATCACAAAAAGTCAGGCTGTGCATGGACTTCATTTAAATAATGAAACATCGATCTTAGAAAATATTATGCAATACATTGATACCGAGCGTGAAAGTCAACCAGTAACTGGCGTTAGTGAATGATACAAATCAAATATAATCTATGGGTCATTGTCAAAATGTACAGGTCAATAGATTATAGAGTAGCTGGTTCCTGATAAGCATGCATTTCTTGAATATACAAGAAACTGTGTCACTTTTTACCATGTGCCACAGCAGGGTAAAAGTCAAATTGCTAGATTCTACCTTATTACCGATATAGCCCTCTTCATCTTCTTAAAAAAATTGCCAGACGTTTTAATACACACAAGATGAAATATAATAATACAAAAAGATAGTAACATTTCTCGCAAATTGCAAGTCTCTTGTTTTTTACGAAATCATGCGAGTAGGCTCACATTTTCAACAGTACCTTGTACATAGTATAGTGACAAAAGAGTATGCAAAACAACATGTAGCTTCATATCTTGGTGTACACCAATTTTGTAAAACTGACACTTACAACAATTCTTACCGTAAGTTTCTTGTTCATTACATTAAAATCTTAGTATGTACTCAATATTTGAATTTTCCTTACCAGTAGACATAAAGCGTAGATTGTCGCATTCTTACAATTATATTAGTTGTTATGATAGAGTACTTATTTAAATAAAAATACTATTCTGAATAGATACCTTTCACACAAATTATGACTATATAGCTGCTTTTGCTATGAAGATTACAATCCGCATCTATTGTTAATTTCATTTATCGTCATCAAAGTAATGCAATACTGGCATCTAATCAGCAAAAAGGCTACTGACATACAATCCTTCAAAGAATGAATATGCGCGTTAATCGTATAAAACCAAATTGAATGCAAAGAGTTCGGTTAAAATTTGATTTAAAAATGCCGATTTAAGGCAAAAAATTATAACAATGTTTTAAGCTTTCTTACCAGAAAAAATCGACTTAAATGGACTTTGGCCATTCTTATAAGGAGACAAAAATATAATTTACTGTATATAGTATTGAGTATGTTCACCTTTTAAAAGAATAATTCTGAGTAAACAGCTTTCCATTTTGTCACAAAAGACTTTATCCATGGTTTTGTTGTAGATCTCTCCAAAAGTATCTGTTCTGAATTGAATTTCTTTAATACATTAATACAATATTGACTTGTAACATTAAGATAGTCTATAACTTTTGGTACCCTGTAATAAAAAATACCTGTCGTAAAATGACATCTGATTATACAGAAAGTGTAGATTTGTGGTATTCGTATGAGAAATTGCGAAAGGATTGATCGAAATGTGTACTAAAAGTGCCCATATAAGGCAAACAATTAACGATCATTGTCAAGTCATTCCCTCCAAACATGTCATGGACCAGTTTCACCTTACATGGTCACTGGGTGGTTTATAAGGCTTACACTAAAGTAGAGTTTCGATGGTCCAGATGTGATTAATAAGTATCGGTGGCTTTATGCCTCACGCCAGAGATTTTAACTTTTATCACCTACAGTGCATGAATGAAGCTAACTTGCTCCGATTACTTGTGTTTCATTACCGAAATTATTCTGTAAAAGGAAAGTGCTTGCCTGAAAGTTCGCAACCATCATGATTCACGCCTTCGAATGAACATCTTGGCAGACTTTAGTATTCTATTAGTTGTTTTACAATGGATATCTGTATATTCTATTGACGTTTAAACATACTTCAACTATTGCACATTTGATATTTGTACCCACTGGCACTAATTGGATGAGCATATCGTGAAATGCGAGCAGCAACGTACATATAATTGCACTTTACATCACATGTCAGTTAAGTAGCAGTGATAATATCGACCTTCTTTGTAATGTACGCTACAGAAATATACCGGCACACAGCCATATATAGCACCGCCCTGCCGTACAAAACATATGTAAAAACAGAAACTTCCCTAATAATTATACCGCAGACAGTTTTCTGAGTGTACCCAGCTGCTACGAAGTGTTTCATTCAGACAGCGTCGTACACTGGGTCCAAGCTAATTGTCTGTTTTGAGCTTTCAAAATTGGAATACTCTAAGAATGAATCCAGATAGCAAAGACTGACGTCATAGCAGTACTGGTACTGTGCCTGTTAAGACAGATGAGAAGATAAACATGAAGTATCAGCAAGAATGTCAATTCCGGAGTCCAATTCAGGTGAAATACAGTTCAACTTTTTACAAGGGATGTTTCTTTTAGTTTTGATATACAAACATGAAGATCACTATAATGCAGATATAATTGTTCTGTTGCGAGAAATTACATTCAATAATGACTATCACAAAGAAGAGAATTTTAAATCACACACTTCGAGTTTGACGTTAAGCATTGTGTTTAAAAAATGTAGGAGTAAAGGACCAACAAAATCATGATAGGTCTTTTCAGCCGAACGTCTTTGAGGTGTATGTTTTTGACTCACCAGAGTTTCAACCATCCCTGGTCTGCTGTTTCTCAACATTTTAACAGCTTGAAATACGTCAACCGTGTGTTCAACTTTAATCCTCTCAAAGACCGCAAAAAGAGCGCAGAAGACTCCACTTCTCCCAATACCATTACTGTCGAATTAAAATGTGTTTTAGTCTCACTAAGATAGTTTGACGTAAAACGTCTAAGTTACTGTTTGATAAACAACGCCTAACAAAGAGACAAAAACTGTGTACTAGTGTTTTGCAATGTTAACTGCCACTTGCTTGGACGCAGTGGCTTGCACTGAGTTTGAGCATTATATAATACTAGTAATAGCTACTTCTTGTGTGACATGTGTATCAAAGTGACATCACGGTGTTTAAAGTCCAGAGTCGTTAATGCATCTAATGTCTCATACGTTTGCAGTCAAACAATTGAATTATATAGATGGACTCAAATGTACATTGTATGAAGTAAATGATTTACCTGCAGTGAACTGTGATGACGTTATCACCAGACTGCTGCTGAGCTTTCTCAACCAATCCAATCAAGTCTATCATAACAGATACGGAAGGCGGAATGTCCTGTGCAGCAGGCCAGTTGACTTGTACCTGTTTGATTTCACGTACGGCTCCCGGACCCTGCTGACCAAATGGTAGCGATATCAGTGTCCAGATTTTTAGATCACCATTTCTATAGACAGAGGTCTACACGATTAAAAAGAACCCGCAATCAAATTTCTTCACTATTCATAATACTACAGGCCGTCTGACTATGCTCATTGTCCACGTAAAGTGCTAGCTATAAGTTTCAAAATATTCGCGATTTCTCGGTCAAATAGCTAATGAATAAGTATGGTAAATTGTTTGCCCAGTTTTCAGTGTGCATTGAAGTTGTAATTGGATATCAAAGCTATGGACCAGCACTGGCGGTGGCCCTCCAGACTTACCGCCTTTGCTGAATGTGTTAAAAGAATTGTTCTAACATTCATAGCTTCGTACACTTCAGTTGATTTGACCTCGATGATGAATGGGTCGAAATGGAGCACCTCCTCATCTGACCAGTACTTCCCTCTTTTCTGAAGAAGATAAAGAAGAAGGTTTAAACAAGGGCAGCC
This sequence comes from Ptychodera flava, assembly GCA_001465055.1. Classification (NCBI taxonomy): domain Eukaryota; kingdom Metazoa; phylum Hemichordata; class Enteropneusta; family Ptychoderidae; genus Ptychodera; species Ptychodera flava. The sequence goes on from LD346279.1 coordinate 88,808, forward strand.
AGCAAAGTAGCTGCAGTACTGTAGCTCGAGGTTTTACCTGGCTATTCGGGTCGGACGGCAAAATCTAATTTTGCCATCCGATCTAAATACCTAGACAAAGCCTCGAGCTGCAGTACTGCAGCTGCTAGCAAATGTGTTTCTGCAAAAACCTGATCTGAACTTATAAGCGAGTTATCACCTGGCAGGCGGATAAATTTTCATTCACCTTCACTCAGCGACCAGGTTCTAGAGCTTCGAATTCTT
>LD346279.1:91420-129319 GCA_001465055.1 Ptychodera flava
CGCGTATACTTGTTGACATTTCTCAAAAAGGCGAGTACGGCTGATGGATACTGGGGCACTTTCATGTCAGGCCATGAGGTGAATTGAAAATGCCTGATTTCTCTGGTCTTGCCTTCATTCTCCTTTGGGACAAAAAGTCACAGTAAGTGTCAGGTGGAAGGTGAGACAGGGAGCAAAAATGCACTTACATTTAAGCCATTCGCTGTATGGCGTGTGTTCAGAAAAGCGTCATATTGCAGCATTCACATGTTATCCCTGGAAGGGTTAAAGGTATACGGTCAACTGTAATCTAAATATGCCCATATATGGTCAAATGGGCGTCTCTTGATATTCAAAATGCCCATGTGAGGGCGCTGTTTTTAAAAAGCGGCCACCCGCTTAAAATCTGTGATTGGTTAGATTTCCTCTTTCCATGGTAACTGTGGCAAAATTTGAACAGGTGACAGTATACCTTTAACACGCGCAATAAGGGGCAAATGATTAGATGTTCTTTCAAATGAAACTGAGCTCCCTGTGGGGCAATTACCTCGTTAAGTGCCCTTAGACTATATCATGAACCCATGGTAGCTGTATGAGGAGGGTAACGATTGGGATATGTTGTTTTGCCTTGACTGTTTCGCTTAGCAAATTTCATGACTGATTTCCAAATCCATACGTAAATCCTAGTTGGAATTGATGGAGGTTGACATAGAACTGGCATAGTTCTGAAAGTTCGACAAACAAGACATAACATGGACATCGAAACAGTGAACATTCAACATGGAATTGCTGCTGGAACATGACAAATATCCAATACTTGTAAAAAAATTAAAAATGAAAGATTAAGTCTAATAATGTTAATATTAATACATTCCCTTTAAAATTATGTTTAATTGCATTATTTCCTGAAATGAGTGAAAGTTTCTCGTACATTTTTCAAATGGAATTTTCTGATGACCCAATCGTTGAAGACTTCTTCACGAACATTTTTCACACACAAGTTTCCATATGTGATTGGTTCCTCATCCCTTTTTGGCCAATATTGTATACATTTCTCCTATATAAGACAAAGACATCCTTTTTAAATAGATAATCAAAGATCTGCTTCAGGTAGTCATCGAAATACTATAAGACAATGCGGAAATTTTGTATTTGTGCTTTGCGACAGAAAAATAGAGGTACCGAGCAGAGAATCACGACGCTCTGTTGTTTTAAAGAACGACAACTGTGACTTGTTTTGCTTATGTTAAACGAGTCTTCTCAAGGTCGACCCTTCCTGCCCTTTGCTTTGAGCAGAACGTTGAGTCTATCCGTATGGTACATTCAGAATAATAATCGTGATCTTCCATTCGATTAATCGCATCTACAGCCAGCAATTGAGTTCTGTAGTACTAAGAAGGTACTGATTCTTCAAATCTCTCGCATCAAGGTAATGACAAGCACAAATTTCCATAATTGACAACCCAACCTTATTGTTTTCCATACACTTGGTTGCCATCAATATTGACATACAGTTTTCTTCCCAAATCATTCTCCAAAGGTCGTCCACGGTGTGCTTCTTTGGACCTGAGTTCAATGATACAAAAACACTTTGCACGTCAGAAAAAACTTAGACTTAAATGCGACTACTAAGAAGTTCCAGTACATTTACACCAAGTTTGATTTCTTGTCAGTTGATATAAGTTAGCTAAATGTCACAGTATGTGTGCATGCACGATATGACTAGCAATTGAAAGACATGCATTGTTATCGAACTTCAATATTTGTGTATCCATGTAAGTCTATCTGTATACGTTTGTCAATTCATACATTTCTGTATCAGTTGTGTAGTTCTCGAAAATTGTGACGATACAGAAAGAAAACAATGATTACCCTGTGTTGCAATGTAAGCCTTGGTCTTCTTGTATCCCTGTCAGGTCAGAAAAGTGAAAATTTTCAAAACGAATATACGACATTGCACATATTTTTCATTTCAATTATGATGAGACATGACAAGCATAAACTCGCACATGCAAAACAATCTAGTTGTTCTAATTTTCTACAACATCGGCTGAGCAATTACCGTGATACATGGTATTAAAAGTGTTGCCAATCTGTATTGTGTTTCTATATACACTAAATGTCTGACCAGAGTTCTTTAAATTCAAATTCATCTTACACTGATGTAATTTGCGTTGATATAGTCTGAGTTCGGATCATCATCTTGCTTCTGAAGGACGACACGTGAGTGATCATCTGTACAAAGTATGTAAGGAAAACAATAATTATCAAATTGACTTGCGTGTAACTATCAGTAATTACACGTAATACATCCCAAGGAGAGATATCAATTTCCGCAACGTTTGCAACCAAATGGATCGCTATATAACATTTTGTACTTCCTAACGATCCCAAAGTGAACCCCAGTTGTCGTCATCAAGGTCTGACGTGATGCACATTGTTCCTAAAGACAATGTTAATGTTTGTCTTTCATTGATGTATTACCTGAGGATTAATTTTTACTTATAAGCACCGTACATTGGATAGCAGAGCATAGCATAGCACATAGCATAGCATGGCATAGCATAGTCTTCGGTCGCATTGCAAGGTATGGAGTAGATTAGGGAAGATGAATGAAGTGGATACGATCAAGACCAAACAATACATCTGCAAGATAAAAATCTACTATTTGTTTTTGTAAGGTATACACATCGCTTCTACAAAATGAAAACAAATTTTATAACACTTACAAGCACAGATGTTCTTGAATCGATTCTTCGGTCTGTTCACAGCCGTTTGAGAGGCATTCCATGCTGCAGTTTGGCCTTTTGGTAGGAGCTGGAAAACCACAAGGGTCAATGAATTACAAGGTTCCACTTAGAGTAAAATATTTTTTCGCAGACATTAAGTTCATAGTGGCGGGTAAGTATGTAAAATATGTTTCAGCGACATAGAAACAGACCGAACAATAAGACAGCATTGCTATGTCTCTCACCTTATATTCTTCCTTAAAGCTATTTTTGTCTTCATTTGATTTTTTCTTCCATTTTATATAATCCACCAAATCAACAACTTTTATCGGTTTCAAGTGTGAATAGCTATCTGCTGTCTTCCTGATTTCTGAAACGACTTTAGATGACACAACGGTCATAGATCGAGGTGGGGGTGACCCCTTGCTTAACGGTCGAGGTGGCGGTGATCCTATGCTTGATGATCGAGGAAGAACAGCCTTTCTTTCAAATTGCACGTTAGCATACAGACCGACAGAGTTGGAATGAGAGTCCTGACGCGCCTGGTTAAGTCCCAAGGCTGACGCGTTTTCATACTGTGGCGTCGAGTGTTTGTCAGCATTTGGGACAGCGTAGGGACTTGGATCTTCAAAAGGAATGAACGAGAGACGTTAATATACAAATAAACAAAACGTTTGGCTGTGGCTTCTTCGTCAACTAAAAATACATTTTCAATGTTTGACTCTCAGTGCTGGCCATTTAAAGGACACTAAAACAGTTATACACGACTACAACAAACATCAATTTTGCTGTGAAGATGCACTGAAATCAATGTTATCGGCTTTCATTGGCTAGCATGATCTATGCCGTCTTAGAGGCTAATGTTAATGAGACGTCAGAGATACGTGAAGCATAAATTATTGCACATTGGATATGCAAAAGAATTTATTAAACGACTATAAGTGTTAGCGACATACCTGGTACATCTGCATAGTTCAGCGGGGTTGTTTCTTTCGGGGGTTTATTTTTGCTGGAAGACGAAACGTGCGAAAAGTATAGTAAACTTTGCTAGGAACAAATTCACATACTTTATGTCGATTGCTTCAATGACACGTTTTCAAGCCCCGACGACTGATTGGTCTGCAATGTTGACAGATCTGAAATGTTTACACTTAGCAAAGGAACCGTGATCCCATAGTTTTTCTTGACCACAGCGGCGCGTTTATAATGACGTTCTTGGCGAAAAATAGCAAGTACTCACCGTCTTGAAAAATAGCAAAGAAGAAGTATCAAGATCAGCAGACCGATGGCAAGAGAGGAACAAACGGCTGACACTATAATCACAGTCGAAGCTGTCGCGGGTTCCGCTGTTGATATCAGAGGATATGCAAAAGCGTTATATTATTTATAACGAGTAGACATGTGGTCTTATGATGATACAAGTATCACACTGCATGCTTGCCCAAGTCTACAGAGTTTCACATCGTCACATTTAATAAACGATGCATTATGGACAGTGCTATGGATGGCATATACGAAAAGATATTAGGGCACAATACTTTGCTTTCACATTAACTTGGCAGACGCATAATGGTATTTTATAGTGTGGTTGATATAAAATTAAAGAGTAAAATTGTATGTTAACCGATTCAAGACTGGCCAACAACATTTCTACCCGCTGAAGAATAATTGTCAAAAACCTTATAATATCAACAGATGGAAAACTATCATTCATGAGAAGATAACATTATAAAAACATATCTGTGTAGAATTTTTCACTCACACTTATCTAACGTTGTAGTGAGCAATGAATCGCTAAAAGGACCACTTCCAACTCTGTTTTCCATGGTGACGCTTATTTCGTACGCTGTACTACTTTGAAGGTTGTATATAACAGCGCTAGTCTCTGTAGGGTCAGCTATCTTGGTGCCATAATGTTCCCCTGTACCATTTTCTCTGTGATGAATAGTGTACGACGTTACCGAATCACATTGTAGGATATCAGGCTCCAAGTCAACAGCATAAACCTGACATCCGCGTGAAGAATCCGACGGTGAGAATAATATACAACAGTAAATATTAATCATTGGTATTTCTGTTCCGTGTACAACGTTCTTCAAAACAACACTGTTCTATGTTTATAGGTCACCGATAATCGGTTGTTTGGCAATATCTTAATTTGCAGATGAAATGTGCATTAAATAGAAAATCTTGCATAGATAGCCTGATCTTATGAACAGTTGAATAGAAGATGATATCATTTAATTTGTAATGTAAAATGTAACAGTGAATAGTAAAAAACATCTTAAGTTCTCGAGGTCATACGTTCTATCGTCCTTTTCAAGAGTAGCTATGATCATGACATACGCATAGTGCGCAGCTCGAAAATGAAAGACAAAATCTTTTCTAAAACTTTCCACAAGCAAACGTTAAACCATTCTCTTTGAAAATCGAGAATAAAAATCAGGGTTCACTGCGCAAATTTTGGTACTAGAGAAACTATTTACCCATATTTACCAATATTTAAAATTCAAAATGGACACTATCCCCGTGTTATCCTTAAAGTGAAAAGAAAATTCCAGATTTTCACAAAACTAATATAAGCCGGTGAAAAATTCATTTACTCCACAAGCGTCAAAATAAGCCCCCACAAGTTTGAGAGTCCGAATTCCTGTTCCGAATCGCTTTTATCCCTTCAAGGAAAATTCACTGTACAAAGATTTTGCAATAAGGTAATTTATTTGCAAGAACTACTTTTTCCCGGCCTCACAGTTACATTGATTGTGCAGATCGCGAAATGAGCACTTTTTACGGGGTGATCGTTTCGTTCAACTTACCTTCCATGTTACTTCTATGGTCGAGGAACTTAGCGGATTTACCTCTTGCAGGGCGGGCGAACCCAGTGGAACTAGCGGGAAAAAAATGAATTTCGTGCTTGTTTCATATCGATGAAAATAGAAATAATATTCTTCGGTAGTGGTTGATCGTAATCAATAGTCCAAAGCATTAAGTAGTTTGACCATAGACATGGACGAGATTTAAATTGACGACAATTACACCTCGATGATTATGTACGAGGATTGGATGAAACGTTTTGAGCCTTACTGTAAAGGAACGATGCCAGATCAATGAAGCTTGGTTTGCATTGCAACTCTTGAAATAACACGCTGACAGCTTTATTTTCAGTTTGCTGTGTATTTGACTGCCGATACAAGGCAGTTACGGGAGGCTATAAAGAGCAAGGAAAGTTGAGAAAATGTGTATTGTTCCATCAGGACAATGTTCCACCCCACAAGTCAGTCATTGCTATGGCAACTGTGCGTGACTGCGGCTTCAAACTCGTTCCACACCCACCGCACTCTCCTGACCTAGCACCCTCAGACTTTCATCTCTTCCCCAACATGAAGAAACAGTTAGCTGGAAATCATTTTGACGATGATGATGACGTCATATCCACTGTTCAAGACTTTTTTGAAACCTTCTACAAAGCAGAGGTCCAAGCGCTCCAGCACCACTGCCAGAAGTGTGTCGACCGTAAGGTGGACTATGTTGAAAAATAAATAGCACAGAAACTCATTCCAGCAAGACTTCATAGTTAGGCTCAAAACTTTCCTTCCAACCCTCGTATTAAGCAAAGCAGAATGTGAAATAGAATGCAAGAGCAAGCAATAACGCACACGCTGCAACTTTTCATGTGATAGGTCTTGACAAGACTAGGCTTCGCATCTCATAACGTAAAAGCTGCAGCGCGTTAGACATGACAAGAAAGAAAAATCTTTTCTACCATTTTCCTCAAAGGAGTAATCCTGTCCTTTACAGCTATTTTGATTATGCCATGCTGTAGAAGGCGCCCGTCAGAGGAGAAGTCCAGGCTTTATGTGCGGCTATATTAAATACTTTCACGTGACACCTTCTTCAAGACCCACAAGTTATTTTTTCGAAGAAACTTATATCAACATATTTATTAAGCCTAAAGGTACATTGAGATCAATATTTATGATTTCAGTGTCTCTTGGCAACATACATGTAGTTGAATGCCATGTAACAGATTAACTTTTTATTCGTCACTACATCATATTTGAAAAATGCTATTGCCATTTCTCACAAACTTATTGTTGTGATGATATTTGTATAGAAACATCTTCACTGCAACATCTGTTTTGGATATTATTTTTCGCTTATTTACTTCTAATATTACAAATATGCTCTATATGCTAATTATTCATCTTAATCGTGCAGATGACAAGTAAGCTTACTCTATGCTGATGGGTCGAACTTCAGTCTGACGAAAATGTAACGAAGACTAAAACATTATGTCACAGATCTAAAATAACAACTTTGTGGCCTATATGGTTTTTATTTTAAAACACAAGTGCAAAACCAAACCTCTCCGTCCATGGCTTTCTTAAGCTTACTCACTATTGGAGGTGTGGTTACAAAAACCCCTCTCCATTCTTATATCTGTCAACTTGTTACATGCTTCCACGTTCTATACACTTTTTCCCAGTTGTTCTCGTTTCTCCAAATATCTTTTGCTGAAAGTGGCTGCATAAGGTTATTTCTGTGCGCACTGGTCGTCGCGGAAATTGTTTTCTGCGCATATGAGAGGGAAACCACAGCACAATTAAAGCGATAAGCACAGATTCCTCTGCAATACGAAAAGATTATCAGTCTACGATTGAACGCAATGCAGTTACCGCGTTTCACACCGTGACGATACTATCATAACCGATACGATGAGATATAGTCTTTGTGCCTAAGGAAGATTGTGTAATTTACCACCAGGTGATATAATTGTTTACAATGTACAGATATTGAAGTAAGGAAGTTCATATCCGACAGGGGAAAACAATAGCATGTTCTAAACCCTTGCGACAGGACAACACTTGAGGTCGCCACGGCCTAGCGTATCGTAAAACAAGTCTTCGATGACATGCGGGACAATTATGATGATCACCAGCAGGTAACTTTGTCGTTTCGTAGGTTATTGTAGCATCTTGCGTTAAGATGTCATATCCTTTCATATGAAAAATCGCAGCGTGTGAGATGAGAGTTAGACTTACGGTCACACAAAGTCTGCCCCACAACAGGAGGACCAAGATCTCCACCACCGCCGACATCGGGTCTGTGTGTTTTCACCGCAAAGGTGTAATTAGTAAACGGAGATAATCCTTCAACCTTGTATGTCGTTGTGTGGTATGTGGTACCAGCCTGTTTAAACTCATCGCTGCCAGTGATTTTGAAAAAGATTTCATACATTTCTATAGGACCATCTCCATGATCGATTTCGTCGTTCCAGGCATGCCAGTTCACCGTCAGTTCTGTTTTATTGATTTCAGTAATCCACGGTTCGTGCGTCAACAATGGTTGAACTAGAAAATTACATACAGTTGTAAAAATTACAAAGAAGCAAGCAAAATGTTCCAGTGTGCAACGCAAATAAACGATAAGAAAACAATGACCCGTGTTCAATCGAGTTTCTTTGGAAACTTAAAACAGTTGAATGATGTTCAATAAAGTCTGCTATCATTAATAGCTTCAACATTCATTTTCCATCAAATCTAATCTGCTTCAGAGAGAACAGCATCTCCATATGCATTCACATTCACACGTCCTCACATCCCGTTTGTAAATAATTTTGTATAATCCATTCCACTCCATGCTATTCAACATCTGGTGCTAACCTTTGACAGTATCACCAGCTGATGTTATCTAAAAATTCAATAGCTGACAGCGAGTTGATTAATTTTTTATTTATTTTGTCACTATATAAGAGAGATTCGCCCTACCGTATGCATAGGCTTTTTCACTTTCTTCAACAGAAGAAGGCATCAGTTTGCAAGTTACACTTTCATCATTAGTCACAACGACACCTTCGAAAGTGTTTGTAAATGTATAGTCAGGATGGCTCCCGCTTGTAATCAAACCATTGTACGAATTCGTAGACGTTATCAAAGTCACTTCCATATCCTCGTCATTGGCAGTGACATTGCAAGTAAAGTTAGTTGGCTGGCCAGAGTTGACTTTCTCCTCTTGTTGCAAACTTACAATAGGAACATCTAGAAAGACATAATCCCAAGGTATTTTTCTCTGTTTGAACCGAAGGCGAGAAGTTGTACAGCTCCGCGACAAACACTCGTATACGATGACGTCAAACAGAGAAAAATACCATGGGATTATATATTTTTCACATGAACAGTGTTCTCATTTTTCTTTTGTTGTGGATGGATCAAATTTATTGTCAAAAATTGCGAATTATTTTTTATTGCGAATTATGTTTCATTTCTTGGAATTACAATGTACTTTCATTTAATGAGCAAAACAGCCATCACCCTGGAGATATGCAAATGACTACAGTGTACTTTCATTCAAAATCCGATCAAGTTTAAAATTTTACACACCGAACGTCATCTAAACCAATCAGACATACGAATTTGTTCACATGAACTTGCCAATAATAGTCTCGCGATCTCCCGCCGCAAAAATATGTCGGCAATCGGCCGGCAGGGAGGCATCACCGCACTATTATCTCCTGACGGCCACAGTATTATAGCCAGAGTTATTTAGGATATTTTCAAATATATTTATGAATGGAAGGCAACATCAAGATCGAAACAGTAGATCTTACTCGTGGCTTTCAAAATATCGATCACAAGCTTACGATCTTGACGACCCGAATAGTTCCGTTCGATGGCACCCACTGTGAGCCTGACTACGTTACAAGTAAGCTTACACAATACCTGTGGACACCGATATCCGCTAGCGCGTTGGTGTCAACTCGTCATCCCGATCTCGGTCGGGTCGTCAGCGTTTACGTCTTGCAGACTTTGATGTTTGCAGTGACACACATCTAGCCCGTAGATACCTCCCAATTTTGTCACTTGACGGAAACTCTGTTCTGTTGTCCGAGTCAACACTTGAAAATACATCAACAGCGCTTCACTGAATGGTTCAGGGTACAGCTCTACAGCTGATGTCCCCGCCACAGTCATGCGCGGCAGTTTCGATTCCGATCGAGAATTTACGGAATTTTTGATATGATGAAAGAAATTTATCGTTGTACGTCGGATGACTTGCTGTTTGTGTCTTCTATGTCGCTTATTTATTCAGTTGAACTTACGTTGAGATGTAGCTTTTGGGTTTATCGCCAGACACGACGTCCACGTTGAGCCGTACGACTGGAGCCGAGACGAGATATTTCTGAGCTATTAAATCGATCGACGGGCATCCCCTATTGGATTTTTAGGAATAGCCAAAGCTTTAGTTACTCGAAATTTCGTTTGACGTGCCTTCTATGTTTCCATGTCTGGATTTATCGCGTCACCTTTTCGTAAACATGTCATGAGAGCATGGCATCGATCACGACATATATATCGGTCTGTTCACGCAAGCGTCGTGGCGTGCAAGCATGCAGGGAAAAGGTACCGGTTGATGACGCACAACAGGGGTAATATGGATTTCATATCTATCCTGGTCGAGGTCTACGTCACACAGGTGGCGATCCGGGCCAGTTTGAGTGATCATGGACGTCAAACATAGATGGTGTGATGAATTAGTTTATTCATGACCCTGCGATCCTTTGTAAAGCTCATCATAATACAATCTCCAGCAAGGGACGTTCCTTTAAAGTTGTACCATTCGGAAATCTGCGATACACCATACGATGAATTAAGATTGCTCTCATCTCGAAATTGAAAGACTTTTGCACAAACCATTCCCTTTCGAAATTAAGGGACCAACGAGCAAAATTTTGTACTTTAGAAACAAATCTCCAAATACATGTATTTTTACTGACACTTGGAAGTAAAATGGACGCTAACCCCATGTTAATTCTACGGAGAAAAATTAGAATTTCTAATTTCACACAACAGTAAGGGCGAAAAAATTGTTTACTTCATATGCTTCTAAATGAGCCCCCACAAGTGGTAAATCAAAAAAGTGTTGTAAAAGTTTGAGATTCCGAATACCTTCTTTCCGAGGTTCATTCATGCTCCGCCCCCGGAATTTTCCACACTTTAAGTAACCCAAATCCTAGCAAAGCCAGGTACCTAACACCCCCTCCGCCATGGCAATTTGGTCATGCCACAGCCCTGATGTCACCAATGAAAATAAACATATTGAACAGCCTGTGTTCGACAAGGTGAATTTCAGTGCATTTTAGAATGGTTTGTGAATAGAATATTTTTTAAAAACACGCTAGCGTTACACAGGAACAGCTGCAGTGTGCCATACTCGTCCTTACCAAAAGAAGAGAAAAAGAAACCATGATTGAGACAACACTAAAAGGATCGAAAAGAGCAACAACAATCATACTTAGATATTGATGGAACATTGGAAATGGTTAGGAAATAAATTCAAAAAATCTTATTGATAGATTTTGAAATGATCCATTGTCCATCGACGATAAACAAGATACGAATGATCAGTAGCTGTTATTTTCTTCTACATTTTCATTTTGTGTATAAACATCATTGTACTGTACAGACCGCTGAGACAGTTTTGTGTAGTGGTCTTTAAACAATAAATTATTATTATTATTTTCTTGTACTTGCTTTCGGCTTGTTAATGCAGTTTGAATATGGAACATTGTTATTGTAATATAAACATTTCAATTTATGACTTGACTGAAATGTAACTGCCAGAAATATAAGTGTACAAGTTGCATATGAAGGCTGTATTAAAGCTGAATACTTAATATATTTCAACATGGTAGGGCGATGACGAAGAGCAAAAGAGCTGTGAAAAAGACATCAAACTTTTAGTATAATTTTGTTGGCTTAATCGATATTTGGTCATATAATTGGTGGAGGGACTTGAAATATTTCGTAAATGCGGCCTACCCGAACCGTATACAGTGACAAGAACTGACAAAAGTCAAGCGGTAAGGTTGACACAGACTAAATAATAGAGTTATTTCGTACACGAAATAACATAAAAATTCTCTAGGCGACCGGACGTGGTTTTTTTTGGTGTTTAGTGATTTTGGTCAATTTTACCTGGAACGCCCCTGAGGTATTGTGCTGAATAGCTTGCAAGTGTTTTCAGTAAACTGTGAACTCCATCATCCCTGCCAAAATTTTGAAACCGGCTTCCCAGAATAATTATCGACCAGCAGCTTTAATGTCCATTATAATGAAGTGTTTTGAACGTATCGTTCGCTGCCAACTTCTAAAATACACAAATTCCTATCTTGACCTGTACCAATTTGCTTACCGACACAATAGAAGTACAGATGATGCCACAATCACACTGTTGCATCACGTGTACACTCATCTCGAAAAGCCAGGTGCGTTTGTTATTTATTGATTTCTCATCAGCCTTTAAATATACAATTCAACCCTATCTCATGGTACATAAACTTCTTAAACTTAATGTCAACCCCAGACTCAAAAAGTTTCGATCGTTGATTTTCTTGTAAATCGCTCTGAAAGGGTGCGTTATGAGTCAACCTATTCAATCTCTCGGTCCACCTTTACTGGAGCTCTATAGGATACTGTTCTTTCCCGATTCTATTTACACTTTACTCAAATGATTGTCATGGTAATGAATCTACTCCACTTGTCAAGTATTCTGATGATTCTGCGTTAGTAGATTTTTCGAACTCTTACACCACCTGCTTCAGTGAAGTCGAATTTGTTTCAAAATGGTGTAAAGAAAACTATTTCGATTGAAATGTGAAAAAGACAAAGGAAATGGTTATTGATTTCAGGACAAAACAACAGTTATTCCAAGTCTTTCGATGAAGTTGTAGTAGAAAGGGTTACTACATACAAATATTTAGGTACTATCTTAGACAGCAAACTCAATTTTAAAGCACACATTGATTACATTAACTCAAAGCGCCAGTCCAGGATTTATTGCCTTCAGAAGCTCTGATCACTCAGTGTCAATTCTGCAATCTTAAAAACGGTTTATCGTAGTTTTATTGAATCTGTGTTAACATTTTCATTTTTAAGCTGGTGTGGAGGTTTGAGTTTGTGTGGCAAAACATTCTAGGTTGAATTGTGAATACATGTATCAAGATTGTTGAAGGGCAACAGTTAAACCTCGGTTATCTATATATTCGACGCATGAAAAAAAAGGCAAAAGAGATTTTAAATGATCAAAATCACGTCCTAAGTAGATTGTATGAGAACCTGCCATCATGCCATCGTTTACGGGTTCAAAGGTGTAGAGCTGTGAGAACGAACCCGAGTTATATTCCGAATTCAATTTCAATTTTAAACAAGTCAAATAAGGGTAATGTCCAGTTTTTCATGCTGATTTTACTTTTTTGATTGTTTTACTGTGTAATGTTTTAGTTCTATAAGCTTTGTGTGCGTTGTGTGTTTGATGTTTAGAACCACATGTAAATTTCCCTAGTGGAGATAATAAAGTTTTCTGAATCTGAATCTGAAAATGGCAAAAAATAGGAGGTTTAGAGTGTCTTGTATGAAATTGCGCGTATGAATATCTGTCAATCTGTCATCCTTTCCGCATAACCAATGCTGAGATGATAAGAACAACGTAAATGTTGTAAAAAGCTTCGGATAGTACTTATTCTGTTAAATGTTCACTTGCATGCATGGATCGCGTGGTCATAATATCGGGAATATTACTAGCAGTAATTTAACAAGTACTTCCCTCTCGTATTAGGAATCTTGTAAAAACGCCGGACAGTGCATAATTATATTTGTTGATGCCAAAAAGGATAGTTTTAATATGTTTCTTTGAAGTAGTGTCGGCACACTCACCATCTTGGCACGTGTCACCAATATATCCATAATCACATCGGTCATTGCAGTTTCCGGAGTTTTTCTCACATGGACTCTGACAATGGCAGTCAATACATTTGTCATTGTGATAAAAGGTGCCATCGATACAACCTTTAAAATAAAGCAGTGAATGTAAGGAAAAGAAAGGTTTGAAATACTTAAATTGCTAAAATGCAAAAGTTTTATTTATTCATTTATTTTTATACATCACAATCCAAAAGCGGCGAACTGTTTTCACACACCTCAACAAGTAACTGTACGCACAGTGTCATAACACTGGTATATTTAGAGTCTTTGTAATCGTTACAATAAAACGTAAATCATGGAAAGTTGGCATCGTTGCACAAAAACCTGCAGGTTGCTGCAACGGCTATGACTTCTATGATATTGCGCTGCAAGTTTGTCATTATATTTTAGCAGTAATGTAAAGCTTTTCACAACATAGCGGGGTTACGTCCGAATAGCGAATTTTCATTAAACGAATGTGAAAAACGAACGAGAACGTCGTGTTTCCAAGCATACTATTGGTCAGTTTTCGTGACATTTTCATGTGTCGTCGCCAAATCTACACTAAGACTAAAGACTAATAAATTAGTAGCCGACGAGGACTCGTCAGTTCCTTTCGTCGTCTTTTGTCACATTATAATATTCAGACATTGCTTTGTATTGCCGCCACGGTAGCAGCCGACCCATGCCTTCCAATCAGAGAATAGCTTCGCGTATGACAGATGGATGGAAAGTCTGTGAGTGAGTGTCGATATAAATGCACACCCGTCATCGTGTTCCTACAATTTTAGGGATTTGTCATTATTGAAATCATGTCGGTGTTATAAGTATTGTAGGCTACGCAACCTGTTTAACTCGAGTCGCCCCTTGATACATTAACGTCGCCTATAGTGTTTTAAATCAAATCTGATGTATTTCTTCATTAGAATAAGGGAGAGTTTTTAGAAGTTATTTTGGGGTTCGATTGTCAGTCGGTCGGAAAAAAAGAAAGAAAAATTCATTGAAATGTACAATTCTGTAATGAAATGATATTACCTTGTGGAACCGTTACAGTCGCGTTGTTTGGCCTTTCAGAATAGCATGACGTTATGAATATTGTTTCGACGATTGTGTCTCGAACTGTCGCAAGGAGTATTGCCGTGTTGCATGTTTTGTGGCCAGAGTCCACTTACACTGTTCTTAACTAGTTTTACTGATGTCACTTAAAAAAGGCAAACTACATACCACATTCTCGATATCATACGGTGAGCACCAAACTAATCTTTGACACCAGGGAGAATATTATATGACTACAGTCTAAATTTTTGTGTCATTTAAATGTAAACAAGGTACAATTTCAGTTGCTGCTGGATATCGGCTCTGAAATGGCTTTGGGTATTTGGAATGAGAAACACATTTATTTGCTAATGATGGATACATGAACAAGTATTCGCTTATGACAAAGTTTCAAGCGAGTCAGCTAGTTGGCAAGAATCGGATGTATTGCATACTATCCAATCGTCAATTAAATCGGTGTCGCATCAGCGTCGAGCGCGTAATATCATATTTCAAGACCTATGAAGCCTTAAAAGAACTGTTCCGTCAACCCCGATGGTTCATGCCCGTAATTGCCGATGCGTGTGCCTTTCTCGCTCAACGCCACATCAACTTAGTACGAAGACTACGCTTGGGAAAATCCCGCAATATTTTTTTTTTATTCAATCACTTTCGTTTGCCTGGTTACTTAATGTAAGTGAATGAAAACCATCGTTCCTATTACCATACATTGTGCGTGTACTCAGTATTTTATCTCAGTCAAAACGAGTGGTTTACCTCCTGACCTAAAGAAGTCGTGCTACTCAGGATGTGAACATTACGTCATATAGAAATCTCATCGCTAATCCAAGATTCCAGATATATAACACCCCCGTCAACCGCAGCAAGGAATGGTCCCTTTGAGCAACTATTTCTATCTATTGTCTTGTCAGTAACACAAAGCACTACCCGAATATTATGATACGACGAAAGACGACGGAAAGAACTGACGGTTACTAATTAATTAGGCTACTGCCCTACCGGGTAGCAGAATTTGCGACGATACATGCAAATGTGACGAAAGCTGACCAATAGTATGCTTGGAAACACGACGAGCCCGTTCGTTTTACACTTTCGTTGAGTGAAAGATTGCTATTACACCGTTCAGCGGGGTAAATTGTCAGGAAACGCGTAGCGTGGAGGACAATACCGAATCGTACGATGTACGAGGACGTAAATACCAGTATTTTTGACTAATCTTATTATTATATACCTTTACAGTGCAATTTCACCTGCAAAAGTCAACATTAAAGCATTTTTAGGATGTCCGTCTCTTGTTTTTCCCTTTGTTGACGTACAGGTATTGTTAGGTCACAGGTAAAATCGTGCCCCATCACACCTTAAGCTATTGCACGCCGCGTTAACGTTATTAGACTTCGCGTTCTCTGATACCGTGATTTACAGTACGATGAAGCTCAATGCGTTACAGACGTAGATGTATAATAATGTACATTCTGGATTGCAACGTTTGCTTGAATTCATCATGGTGGGTACATTATTGTTCTTAGTTTACAGCATTGGTAATGCCAGCTAATTTGTAGATGTAGAAAATGTCTTCAGCTGCAGTGCTGGGGTACTATATCTGTAATAATCGGGGACTATGTCACAAATTTCACTGATATTGACAAGGCTATATTTCAGCAATAAAGCACACCCAGCGATTGTATACCACGAGATTTTGACCTGGTCAAAATCGAGTAGTATACCGTCGCTGGGTGTGATTTATTGCTATTATATCATAACAGTATATTGAAATTCTGGCCTGGAACGTCAAAAACGGACTTTTACTCATGCTGAGAGCTCGCACGCATGCCTGCCATGGTATATCGCCAATATACCATGGTTGTTATCGCGTCTCGACCAATAGATCGCAGCATTTCCACCATCGATATACTGGTATGATATTGTATAATTTATTTCAATGTTATTACTGGCGATATTGTGAGACACTACCATTCGATGTTATCTATATTTAAATACTAACACATGACAGCGAGGGCATGATCGCGATTTGTTACCTGCCCAGTAATATTGTTAGTGTCCGAGCCGAAGGGTAGTGTAGGATAATTATCGGGTGATAATTGTAATAGAACGCATTGTTATGAGTGCACATCAACGAAAGTGCTATCAAATATCCAATACTGGCGTTATGAAAATTGTAGCACGGTCCTATCACTATCTACTGTATGCAAAATTTGTTACGCCGTTCATAATGCCATTTGCAGCAGTTGCACGGCTCATTAAGCTGACGTTATCTCGTCGAACAAAGACTATTGGCCCGCCTCCTGTTTGGAATTACTGATTTCCAGAATCTGTATTGCCTTTGCTATTGATACTTTTAAAATTATACATAATCATCAGCAATACTACTCGCCCAAGTCAAGGACAGAAAGGTGAAATACCCCACGTTTTAAAGTAATAATAAATGATTGGAACTTGTCCTTGTAATATCAACTTACTTTATAAACACCAGTCTTAGCGTTTGAACCGAGAAAAATTTAATTTAATTTCAGAGTTAAGGAACTTTCTTTTGACTTTGCAAGATGTAGCATATAAATAGCACCCTCTATCATAAATAAGTGACAAAGTGTTCCCTGTCTCAGCAATTAGAATAAAAAACTGTTATAACATTACTGCTGATATCATGAATGTTCTACAGTTCTTCTACTGCTTCCCGTGCGAATACTAAATCTTATATAACCACGGTGAGATCATTTAGACAAAAAGGACTAATTATGATTCTACATTCAGCGAAAATAATGAGATGATGCATTACCAGTTGAACGGAAGCACGATGCATGATAGCAACATCCACTTTGCAGACAATCATCTATGTCCGTGTGGTCACAGTCGATACGGTCTGTTTCTTCTATGGTGCATTCTCCTACATGGGAAATATGAAACAAATCTAAGATGTTAAAGTACTAGATGACAGGTGCAATACACATACACATGGGTAGATAGATAGATAGATGGATGGATAGATAGATAGATAGATAGATAGATATATATGTAGGTAGGTACACAGATATAATCCACTCAAATAGCACATACCTACATACCTACCAACCGACCTACCTACCTACCTACCTACCTACCTACCTACCTACCTACCTACCAACATACATACATACATACATACATACATACATACATACATACATACATACATACATACATACATACATACATACATACATACATATATACATACATACATACATACATTACTGACTGACTGACTGACTGACTGACTGAATGAATGAATGAATGAATGAATGAATGAATGAACATTTATGTTCTTTTTGCAGAACGTTTGTGTGCCATTCCCAAACTTCCTGAATTTCACATGATCTTGATATGACTTAAAAATCGATTGTGTTTTGAATTTACTTTTCAATCTTTACATGTACACTCAAATAGCGTGATCTTCAAGGGTGTTTCCTTTACGAAAGGATCTAGCTCTACGAGGAGGTGTGTTGCTATGCCAGTAGGAACATATTCACATACTCGCAAAGCTAGTCAGGATGTCAAGAATATGCCATTCACCATTGCCGGATTGTCTCGTGTAAACGAAAGTCATTTAATGTCCAATAACCAACCAGATCGTTATTAACTTCAGACGAAGTTCGATTGTTTTCGGTATATTTCAAATGCACAAATCAAAAGGAGGGAAAAAAGAAGATGCGTAATCACCTCCAAGGAATGTGTACAGGCCATCAGAGAAATAAAATCTGAGTCCTAGTCAGAGTTTCAACCTATGATGTATGTTTCACATTGGATTCGTTTGAAATAGAAGAAATCGGACATCCAGTGCCTAGTTTTCCAATGGATAAAACAGGGTGTTCTAGTGAAAATACATATGCTTTCACACAGTAGACCTCGTTGGATATTTATTTGCATGGAGGTAGCCGTATTTGAGCCGAGCTCTCGTGGAGATTTGCACACTTAGTTTAAAAGTAAAATGATCAAAAAATATCGCAAAAATTCTTCCTGATGATACTTTGATACCACAACATCGAAGCATATGAGCTTTAGAGGACCAGTAAAATGGAAAAAAATTCGTTTGATGATATAATGCACCACCCTCGATACCTGAGTGAAAACGTCCTTATTCGGCGCTTTTGCACCTTTTTTTCATGAAAGTCAAAATTCGAATTAAAAATTTCATTATTGTAAATGCAGAACGAAATTAAATTATCACACACAACTTCAATTGACCGCCATGTCATTATTTTCAGGGGTAGACCAGAAATTTTCTCCAGTGCTTTTGTTCCAAGTGAAATCTTCTACCGACTGAAACATATCATACAGGAGATGATGCAATATCTTGACATCCCTTCCTGCAGCACACGCCATTGCAACGATACATTTCGTGACTTTGTCGATATTTTATTTAAGTGTGCGTGCGTTAATTATAGCTCGGTTCCAATTACAGTAGTTTACTTGACTTGACATCACAGTCTCAGACTATATATCTATTCAAAAAAAATTTAAGTCCGGAACATTCAATTTTCAATGACAGCAAGTGCCATACAGACAAATATTTACACGTTGTGTTGACATTAATATAAATTTTAAAAAAGCTTTTTCCTAGCACCAAGCTCTTTTCAAATTTAGTACATAACGTCTACTATGTATCAGAAGGTTCAAAAGTTCTTCATCAAGTCCAAGTGCCCTACCGTAAAAAGGGAAATAGAGAATTTTTTTTTCAAAAGGATATTTGTATAAGTTGATGCGAGCTTGAACTGATCGTTTAATAATTCAAAAAGGAGGCGGTATTTACAACATTTAGTTTTTACCCAAAATTTTGTTTGTATTATATTCCTGCTGAAAATAAGGAACTTTGCGCTGATACACTTTCCATGACATGTATCAAACTATTTCTGAAGGAAATCTCTGAAAATAAACTTTATTTTAAAAAACTAATAAACACATTAATAAAATCCGTTTAGAAAAAACTGAAAATTTCAAATTTTACATTGAAATGTCAAGAACTTGCCCGCGCATTATTTTTGTGAATATCAGTAAAATCTTTCCCTTGTATCCAAAATTTACTGACATAAAATATAAGATTATTTGTTTAGCTTATGGATTTTTGCGTTTTTGTTTCCTTTTCATTTTAACATGTCTACTACACTATTCCAAAACTTTATTCAAACTGCAAATGAGTTTATGTGAAAAAGATTCTATTGTAAATACTGAATCAATGTTTGGTAGTAAATTCACGTCTTTCCTTTTGACACAATATGGAGAAAGCCAAACGGTAACCTAATCATGTGCATTGACAATGCCATTGTTGATGGTATTATGATCATCTTTAACTAGTATATTTACGGCTATGACATGTCGCTGTAACTGATCTAATCTTTTTCTCTCCCCTTTTTGCTTTTGGTGGACAGCTTTCAACTATATCCACAGTGTACAGAATTATTTTCTGAAGTGCCCATGGTGCTCACTGTCAAGGAGAACTTTGCATTTTCATATAGATTCATTTTCCCGTAGACAGAACTTCATTTTGTATACTGTCATTGCCTCGAAATGTACAAAACAATGACGGTGACATCCGAGCTACCTTCCATTGATACCCCCGTTTTTTTTTTCTACAAATAAATTGTATGTGTCTGTCTCTGTTTATAGTTATCACACAACACAAAGTGGACCACTGGTGACCGACTTCGGTCGGAATTACTGAACGCTTTCTAAATGGGGAGTATACAACAGGTGACCCCTCTCATATGTACAATTATTCCCAATTGATTTATTCAACGATACATCAAATTTTACCCGGGAGATGTTTGCCAAGGACCATACAACATATACGCATACAAATTAACACACACGGTAGTTCTACAAGTGTATGAGATTACATGCCAATTGTTAGTACTTAAGAGCTCGATCGGTGATGTATAGATCAACTGTTATAACATTTTCGGATTAATATGTATCGCAGAGCTTGTTTGCATGCAATATGAAAATGATGGTTTTAAGAACATTCAAACGGCAGAAAATTCTACGTTTGTTTTGAATCTTCAGAGTAAGTAGTGGATATTAACTATATGCTCGCCTTCCACATACTAAAACGTGTAAATCCAATGAAATAAAGGTCTGTTCACAAGAATTACTCTCCAAATGCTACAGCAGCTTTGGAATCGACTGCAGTAGGAATGGCTTAATTGATATGAAACTTGAAGTAACGAACAGTGTTACTGTCTCCGTGAATGTACATCATGGAAAACTGGTCTGTGCCTTCATTGTAAGATATAAGTACATTGTTCAGGATTGTACATACTTTTCAGAAAACAATCACCATCAGTGGCAGGCTCATTATCTTTGTCTTCATTATACCAGCAACAGCCACGTCCAAAACATGTTTCAGAGTCAATGATGCTGCTATTACCACACTGCAGTCGCTCATAACTTTCTATGGAACAGTTTTCTGTTTATCAGTGAGGAAAAGGAAAACGGCAGTATCAGTTTTGATACATAGACTCTTGAATTAAGTCTGTCATTAACAGGTCATTCGGAATATCGGAGTTAGAATGTTCATTAAACATCAAACAAAGAGTTCAAACGATGACATTTGGCAATTTGCGACTCATGAAGATTTAAAGTATACTATTGACATAGTCTAAATTTATTACAAAAGCAGGTATTTATCAAGGAATTTATAAATAAACTAGAAGTAATGTAGTGATCAACAAACAATGTAATTCAGTTTATCGGAATAACAGTGATTTTGCTTTTCGATAGAAAGATCATCATTCGATTAGAAAAACAAAACAAAATGCTATACGTTTTCTTGCTGTATGCTTCCGTTTCAATATTTTTGACCACAAAACGCAGCCAACTTACATTTTCAGGTTTTGAGCCGAGGAAAATACAATCACGTCAGTAACATCACATAACACAAGTCAACCACTATAAGGATAATTCTCAAAAAATATAACTTTTCGTTCTTGACAAATCACAGTAACCATGTTTTATAGAACGGAAAATACAAAACGATATAACGATATAAATAACGTTGTAATAGTAATTATGTCGGTATCTATAACCGGAAGACTGTCATGTTGTGAGAAAAATCACGGCTTTCAAAACTGTATATGCGGCTCTTTGTACTTCGAAGGTTCGATGTTATCAAATTAGCCGCCTTGATGCTAAAACAAAGAGGATAAATCTAAATAAATTCGAAACAACGGTCATTACTATCACACGACTAATGAAATTCTTTGCAAATTAAACTCTCCTTGAGTAGAGCTACTTTCGCTTCGATTACACAACATCATCACAGGTAGTCATCTTTTCAAGTAAGAAACGACCGAATTTGGTCTAAGGATATGCTAACGTAATCTAGAAAATATATTATTGAGAGTAGAGCTTTCACAGTGACGCTATAAAATGTTAACCTGTGCGAACTCTGATTATCGAAAAGACTACAGACTTGTTCAAGCAATATTTCCTTCCATAATTCACTAACAGAATTCTACCCTGAAAAGGAATTGTTTTTCAATCGCAAACTCCGTAATAAGATAATGTGACAGGCATAGCTGCTGCCGCCATCTTTGGCACGTACCTAAAAGAGGATCTGCAAAAGTCCCCATGTAATATTTAATTTGCTGAGTAAACAGCAAATCAATATATTGATCTATTGAGAACTTAAATTTCATTGTAAATTATGAAAGATTTCCAACAAAAATTATCGAAAAGCACCCAATGTCGGCTGCATCTCTGTAGTAGCATTTCCTCTAACCGATGTTCTTGTGTATTACAATGTAATAATTCTTGCTAAAATGTATTCAATAAATCTTTGCGACTTTGATGGTAACTAATGGTAACGAAGATGTAATTCTTTCAAAATTAAACTTTTGCTGAAAATCGAATCTTCTCACAAAAAGACTACCCAGAATAATGTGTGACAGGAGAATTTGGTCAGAAGCCCGATGAAATAGTCCCAAAATATCATAATTTGTACTTGACAAACAAAGACAATAAAAGACCAGTTGTCGTCCAAATTTGTTGTCTTTCAACAGCAGAAATTCCTTTGAGAGCGCATTGAGGAGCATTGTCATCATTAAATTTTGCACCTACAACATAAATGTAAAATAACAATATTCTCAACAGGAGCAATTCCCTATCTTCATAGATGACGTATGTTTTTATCAAATAAAACCCTATATATCAAGTGATTGTTGATTGAAAATAAATGGTGACAGGCTTCAACAACTAGGAAATATTACACCATGTCGATAAGCATGACGTAGGTTAGGTTTACATTACAATGTATCTAATTCATTGCTATAAGAAAAAGTTGGCAATTGATGTGGAAAATAAAATCATAGTGGTATTAATTGTTCAGTACACTTACTAGGAAAACTGCACCACGGTATGCCAGAGGAAGCTTTATCGTCAAAACAACATTCAACTCTTTCACAAGTAGATTTTCCGCCACCAGCATCGTTACAGTCTATCCGTTTGCTTTCTTCTTCAACAATGTCACATGTCTCTTCTAAGGGACAGTGAAATGACAAATATAATTATTAGATATTGATTGTTTAAATCGTTAGTACATGAGCGACTTCATCTTCAATATTCGTTGTGTGTAAACTTCAAATCTACATAGCACACGTCAACAAAAGGAACAACTGAGCATTCCTTGAGAATATTTATACAGCTACTGTAGCCGTAATTTTTTAAAATTGTCAGTATAAACGACGCTTCTTGGCCTATAGCGTTTGCAATACCCAGAGTTTGGTTCATGAATGGGGCGTGTGAATGCGAGGCGTGCATTGTTTCTGTCGACAATTGAATTGAAGTTCGGCCCTGTATTCTATGATCAACACTTACAAAGCCGGATACAGTAATCAAGTTGATGAATGTTAATAACCTTAGTACTGGGAATCCCGAAACGCTGCATATCAGATCTAGAAAATGCAACTGATATATGCAGCACTCAGCCGTAAAATATTGTCAAAAGTTACATAAATCATTCGGGCTCTAGATGTGTTGTTAGCTTGGCGGTTTATCAAAGAACAAATCCATGTTCAGAGGATGGAAGACAAATTTTAATAGCGCAATTACTTACTTAGGTAGTATGCGCCTCGGGGACAGATATTTGGACTCTCAAATTTTACAACTCTTTTCTTATCTCAGTACAGGGGACTCATTCTATAGCTCTTTCAGTAAGAAACATTTAACCACGTTAATTTTTCGAAAATCGAAAATTTTATTTTCTCCATAGAGGTAACACTGGGACGGTGGCCATTTCGAATGTCAAATATCGGTAAATAATAGGTAATTTGTTTCGGTGATATCTATTTTTTTTTCGATTTGGTAAGAGAATGGTCGAAACTTTCAATGAGGAAATTTCGACAACAATTAAGTCTTAGTCTTACACTTCCGAGCCGCACACTTCCTTGAGTTAGCATATATACAACAATATAGTACTCTATTTTTGAATCTATTATGTACAAATCCGAAGTTGACAGTGAATCCAATAAAGTGCCAAACTATGTGAGTGTCTTGTGAAAAGTAATACAATCTGAGTGATTTTATTACTAGCAAACATACTAATAGTTCTCGAAGTGTGACACTGTTTTAATAAAGGTGCGCAAGGGATTAACTGATAAAAACCTACACTATTACCTTTATATAGCTATATAATTATTCTTTAGCTTACAGATTGTAGAGTGCTGGGTAACCTCTTCGGCGGTTCGTGATTCAAGGTGAACTAATTACCTCGTCAGTTTGAGCAGTATAGACACTACACCCAGGTTATTGTGCCCTGTTGCTGTATTCATATTCGATAAAGATATCATGTTTAGCTATATACACAGAAGGAACATTTGATATTTCTCCAATCTTTTGATCATCTTTTCATCATGCAAGTAACAGTCCCTGATAGATTCATTTTGATAATTTTGACAATATTTTTACTTTCTCAAGGCTAGGACACTCCAGTGTCTGAACTTCCCAACCAAAATACTACGCTTCACTTATTTCCATCATCATCATCATCATCATCATCATCATCATCATCATCATCATCATCATCATCATCATCATCATCATCATCATCTTCGAACACAGTGAGCTATTTTATACGCATCAGCATTGCAGAAAAGTATACCTTCGTTAGGGCAATTTTGATATAAATCAATAGATCAATCCCTCCATACAATAATCAGGTTTTAGTTATACTGTGACAAAAGAATTTCAGTAAAGCTGCTGAGAAAGTGCAAGTTGTACAATACAAACACGTTTATCCACAGCCCAAGCCAATTTTCTGTTAGTACTAAGGGTACCTAGCGACATTCATCAAAACCCGGTGACCAGGACACCATGTCTCACATAGTGTTGCTATTTAGTATTACATGCATTGCCTCTATATATTGTACCTATGCCATGCACGGCCCGGATGAGCGCAATATATCATTTAGAAATGGGCATGGGAACATGAAGAGTAGAAACTTAAAGTTTTCGTAACGGAAGGTTAAAATGACAGGCGTTGCTGATTATTCATAGTGTACGTCATATTTTAAATATTGTGATTTGTAGGCAATGACAAGGTTTGAACGTATCATATCTAATGCGCTTTGTGATTATGTTTTTTTCTATCCTAGGGAAAGCAACGTTGTCCATTGATGCAGTGTCACAAAATTTACAAAGTTTGGACAGGAGGGGCGAAGTCATTCACAACTGACAAGCTAATGACAGACAAGCAAGTGCGTAATGTAATTTTCAATATTAGAATCAGATCATGTTGTTAATCACTTCCAGTTTACAAAGATTTGAAATTGGCCACAAAATGCACCAGGTTAATGATGTGGAGAAAATGTAGTTTGCTTGTTTTCAAAAGACAACAACACCGAATTTTCTGTGCGAATATAGAATAGAATGAGTCATGCATGCTTAGGAATGTGGAAAATATTATTTAGCTTAAAATTTGTAAGTTGTTCCCTTTCTGCCTGAATGTCCACTCATTGTCCTTGATTTGCACGCGTACGGATGGAATGCTTCAATAACTTGCACGTACTGTAGAGCAATAAAGATATGATATTTACCTGATAATCTTGACAAGACGACCACAACATGGGTTAAGCAAAGAATTACGTGGAAGCTGTGTCTGCGTTTTGCCATTTTGAATTGATAGATTGGCTTGAATGCGATTATGTATATGTAACCACTGTATGTTAAACATTCGCATGAAAATTTGTCGTCAAAGATTAACCCTACAGATCGGAGTCAGACAATTTCAATGTTTGTAATCTCTTGAATATGCGATAGCATTAGTAAATGCGACCTTCTGACCTACGTATAAATACAATACTGCAGAAGTAACATGTAGTAAAGTCTAACTACAAATAAAGTCTCTTTCGTTGGAAACGCTAACCTAACGAGATAACATGTTGCTAAACAATATAGGAAACTCACGAGCGACTGTATTATGACAAAAAATAGATTGTTGTTAAATTTTAGCTAAGGCGGAGGATTCAGTTTTCTTGTCTTGTTTTTGGAGAGCCACTTTTCAGTTGCAAATTTGTCGTACGGGTTGAATAGCTGTGTACGCTGGTGCATTGCACTTATCTCTGCCACTGAAAGAGTATGAGGCCCTAAACTCCGGTCAATTTTACGGAGCACATAAAAGATATTTATCGAACTGTTAATAGCTTATCGATAAATCTTTGACACTCGATTCGAAGCTATTACCTTCGAGCCTAATTTTACTTCCACATTATTTTATTTTCCAGAAATCATCATGTGTTCGCGTCTTCGTCAAATTAACTAAGAGAACTTGTACAGACTTTCACATTTTCGCAAAGCATTCGGAAAGAGAAAAGTAAACTTGACCCTCCTTAAAACTTCGAAGGTGAGAAAGAGTTATATCGTTACGTGTATTTATGTGTACCTGTCCTGAATTTCATGGCGTTTCTGAATGTTTTGAAGTGCCATATGGAGACTATCGCTTTGTTGATATCGAAGGTCAAAGCCACTACGAACGTATACGAATACCAATTTATTTAATTGATGCATTATACCGTTGCAAGCAACAGAAGTGTTGTAGAGTTGTTCCTTGAAGTTGGCGTGTTGTGGCAGCGTTCTATTCAGGCTGTATCTCTACTATTTTGGGAACTTGACGTTGAAAACTACATATCAAGGAGATAGTGACATTAGGCAAATCAGGAGACCCTTACCTATAGAGTTTATACCTTTTAGATACCCAGTGTATTTTCAGTATGAAATCCAATACATACACATATATCCATTTCGCAGGCCAAAAACAAAACAGGGTGGTCTCTGCCTGGTAACGGCTATTCCCAGGATAAGCACTGATACGTCATTGCGTTGCAGCGTGAGTATGTAAATATACATTTTACAGTTTCGGTGATTTCGTATCTGTTTATAACGTTCATTTCGCCTACGACTTCTTGTTTCTGGCTCTAACTTATTTTTAATCGGTAAATTGACGTAAATGGGTCAGGAACTGAAACTGTCCGTGTTTTATGTGATTGCGAAAACGCATTTTTATAAATAGTCTTTCAATCCAAAGTCGTGGTTTTGATAATCAGCTACCATTCCTCTTATCAATATTCACACATTCCGTTGTCGTCAATCAATTTTTTTTTGATGTAAACAAACTGTGAAACAAGTATTTACTGTATTCATGATAATTTCATAATATTTCTGCTCCATAACAAGCCATTTAGTCCGGTGGTACCATTTCTATGAAATGGCACCCCCTTTTCAGCTCATGGTATTTATCATGAAAAGTTCGAGCTTTGGTTTTGACCCGATGTAAATAATACATTATGCACAGGAGTGCGAAGAATACGATGGATGGTGTCGTGTTGCGGAAAATTTGCACTTGAGGCTACTTATCATGGTTCTCATGAATACTCACTCGGTACCTTGCGGCAATTGACCCCCTAGTTCAGTCGTAAAATCCTGTGTCTCTGATGCACTCTTTCGATTTGTTATTGGTAGCCTCATGCTCTAGGACTTTGACGAATTCGCTGGCGACGGTTTTCGTCTTTGCTAGCGAGCATGTCTTCTTGCCATTCTTGACTCAATACTGTGAGTTTCATTTTTATGGTGGCATCAGCATCGGCACCTTTGTTTTGTTTGTAACTTTAACTTTGCTGAGAGAGCCGAACATCCAGGCGAATTTGAGTGTTCGTTGCATTTAGGTGATCAATGAAAATAAATCTTTTCCTGGGAGATCGTCCAATTTCTTTCTTGCACCTTTTCACCTTTTCAAGATACTTTGATAAAAAAACGTCTTGTCGTGAAACCGTGGAATAAAATCAAGAAAAACAGTAAATTCTGCAATTTCTGCATAGTTTTTGGTTTAATGCATAGTCAAAGGCTCTCAGAGATAATTATTTACACCAAATGCCCTAACTTTGAAGAGAGTCGGCATCAGGAAGTGAGGATGCTGTGATACTAAATTGTCTTATTACTACTTTCAATACAGAAACACTGAAAAAAATGTTACCGAGGTGCTATTTCCCTAAATACAATGTATTTTCTAGCGATGTCATGTAACTAGCTTTGCATGTTGACTATTAGACTTGCTTACGTAGCGAAAGGTTAAACATTTACTCTTCATCAATAGCGAGTACCCAACTTCCCCATCATTGATGTTCGGCTCACACGGGCGATTACGAAAATGGCAAACCACAGAGTAGGCTTCCCTGTATCACATGTCATAGCATATCTAGTGGTGATCTTGACCGTCTCAAGAATTGCAGGTAAGTACCACACTTGTAAACCTGTAAGTAATTTTCAGGAAACTACAACATTTCATCTTTGTAAACTGTGTGTCAAAGCAGATTTGGGCACTTTGCTGAATGTCAATACTGTACATCCTTTCTGGTCTTTCTGGTCTGAATCATTTTGATAACAGTACATTATATATAATTATGTTTTCATCATCTTGTACTGAGAAAAAAACCTAATAAAATTCCTCTAAAGTTATAACGTACGCTAGCTATAATTTTGAATCTCAATCACCAAATTTGAAATAATTTTCACTGTAAACCAAAAGCTTGCGCCAGGACCCCTCATTTGTGTAATTTCCATAAACGAATATATGATCCACTATCGAGAAAAATCCTAAAAGATTACGGCGACTGTCATATGTCGATGACCTTTGTTAGGTATTCTGCGATACATTACTTTTATCAACCTAGCTTGTTATTTTTTTGTTGACACTGTGTAATTATTATCTCATGGGAAATTTCTATATAATTAATCAGACAAAAATGATGCAATATGTCTGCTGAGACGAAATGTTTGATAAAATTCTGTAAAAAGTTGTTATAATTAATTACACCAAAATTATACAGTGTCTATATGTTTGATGTTTGATGCATATTGTAACAATGTTGCAGTTTGAATGCAATAATTGTTCTTTAAAACATAAATGAAATCCTCCATATCCTTCCATCATCACCAATTAAAGTTTCACATCTTTATCAATTCCCGTGCTTTCCAGAACGAGTATTTATGGTTTCTGTTCTCTTTTAATAATCTAAAGAGATGTTGTTTCTGCAATTTCAATGCAAACAAAGATATTCACCCATCTTCTTGGCCTGACACCCCTATTTGATGCTTGCATGACAAAATCACTGGGCAAGCCCAAAACTGGTTATCATGAAAAAGGCTGATAAGAATTTCGTTCTGTCAGACCGTGAACTTTCTTACAACAAAACAAATGTTATACCGGCCATATTTTCAGTTGACAGTTGGACTCCTTTGAGCGGTGCACATAGTATTTTGTAGGTTAAGTTCATGTTATACAACTAATGTGACATTCGCACGACTCATTTCAAGGGTGTGTTACGACTTGTCGTCAGGATTAGTCATGTAATTTTTCGCACTAGTTCTACATGGCTTATTCTCTAAACCATTCGTGAACGGAATTCCCATGTTTGTGATGACGATGACATCTCAATTTCCAACGCCATGAAGAGCCAACTAGGACTATGGTATTCACACACGATGCTACGTGCATACTGCTCACTGTCATGCTGACTGTTGGCGTAAAGGATAGCGTCACTAGCAAAGGAGTCAGGGTTTCTTGTTATTTAATGACTGTGCACTGAAATAAACCAAGTCTATACAACTGCCACAAAGCAGACTCGAATATTTAACTTACGACAAGTTTATAAACTGTTGTACTTTGAACTGTTGCTTAATTCATGGAAAAAAATTGCAAAGAAAGTTATAAGGACGATCAAAAGTTAGGTTTAGACACGTTCACATATTTGGTTTGGGTAGCAACCCACACTACCAAAAGCCCCAACATATTCTTGATTCGATTCGTACAACTTCACATCTGAATTATTATATTATTGCCTAAATTTATAACGGAATATTGCGTGATAAAAACAGTGAAATGGTCGTAAAATCCCAAAAAAGCTTCCGTATTCTCAGGGCAAAATACAAAATGAGAGGTCCCACCAAATATCCCAACTTTCATACACAGAAGTATTTTGGTCAACTAATTCTGCTCCAGATTTTACCCAAAGCAAGACCCAATGATGGCGCTTGGTGAAATAAACGTACAATTTATGAGATTAAGTGGGATTATATATTATTGCCTGAATACATGGGTTTATGAGCAGGTGACAATTTTCCCGACGCCTGGAGGGCAAATGTCCTCCTTCTCAGGGATAGCAATGAACACTGTATACAACCCTACAAAATCCCACGGTTGCCACAGACTCTAGACGCTCCGTGTAGCCTCGAACTTGAACAGATTTGTGAACCTTGAGACCCTGCATTTAAGGTGGTATGCGTCTCGAAAGTGAAAGACTTTAACTTTTGCTCAAACTTTTTTGAATGAAACTTTCAAACATTCTCTTACCTAATCAACAATAAAAATTGGGGGTCACCGAGCAAAATTTGCAATTAGCGGAACAAATTCTGCAACATTTTGAGATATTTGAAATTCAAAGTGGTTGCTATTCCTGTGTTAACTCTATTTGGGGGGGGGGGGTTGGAATTGAATTTTTGATTTTTGAAAATCTAAAATGAGCCCCCCATAAGTGGTAGATCAGAACTGAATTGTAGAAATTTGAGAGTCAGACTATATTTGTCCCCGAGAAGCATTCTACCAAGGCGGTTCTATCAATAGATGTATTCAATGATTCGATGTCATCCAAGGATACCAAAATAACTGCCGAAACACAGTGAAGATGAAAGTAAATTTTAATCAGTTCACTCTGTCTATCATCTGAGATAGATCAATCTTTCACTGGTTCGCTCTCATATGCATCGTACCTCCATTATGAAATGCTTGAAGCAAATACAGCATATTTCATATTCTTTTTTTATTGATTTTGATTTGATAGTGCAGCTGAGTCTGTGGCGACATTTGTGACGGCAGACCACATCTTTTTTTACGTTACTTCCTCTTTCAATCCTCGCACGGATTCGTTCTCATCCACCTGCAGATGATTGTTTCACTTGACGGCACTCTATATTTAACACGACGCCCAAGAGTCTACACAATTTCTTTCGTTGATGAAGAAATCATAAGCTAGGAGATTGTAGGTAAACATGCCAATGACGAGCTCAGAACTTCAAGGGTTTGGCGGTTTTTCTGTTTTTAGTTTGGACATTGGTGGGAGAATTGCTAGAGGTTGGAGGAAGGAAATTTTTGTATTATTCTTTGGCCGATTTGAACATTTTGTTCAAAACACCTTGTAGCAAATACTCCGTGGCGATAACATGAACTCAACAGGTAAAGTTCAACCACAGTTTCTCAAGAATAAACATATCTGGGTCATATTTTCGGAGAGCGAGCGCAGTCATTTCATGTTCAATAGCCCTTTCTGCTCTCAACGCGGCTATAGTCATAGCTGCCTACGGGATATTCCAACACGATGACTTCAGTAAAATGCTTTGCCTGACGCCCGAGTACAATAAGTGTGAAAACGCCTTTTTTGAAGCCTTATTCCTATACAGTATTGATGTCCATTCAATCATCTGTCTTTTTTATCGTTCCAACGTTCTTTAGGTCTGACATGCGACATTGAAGAAAATCTTTCTGACCGGATAAGTTGTAGTGATGACAGTAAGGAAGGAAAAACAACATGTGAAGCCGTTAAGTGTTGTTTTGACAATACAACTACTCAGAGTCCTTGGTGCAGTTTTCCCAGTAAGTGTTCTGAGCTTCTATTGCACTTTGTTATTTCTCCAAATCGACTTCAACCGTCTGTTTATCAAAGTCGTGCTAATTCGTTTCGCGTTGTGTTAGCCGACATTTAAATAGTAACACATGAGAGCGAAGGCAATATCACGATTTATTGCCTGCCCAAGGGATAGTGGTCATGATCGAAATATTGATGATGCCCGAGCAGTAGGCCCTATTGCCCTAGCTCTCATGTGTTATTATTTTTATTACACCGAACAAGCAAACTGCAAAGACACAAAAACACAAAGACTTCTTCGAGTACAGTTCGCCTTTCTGAGTCCGGACCTCAGCGTAAAATTTTGTCAGTGCCGAGTCTAGGGTTGCCGCTAAAAGTTTGCCGATCTCCTCGGTGGCGTATCCAAATTTGTTGCTTGCATAGTCGCTGAACACAGAAATTGCATTCCTTGTTGCCATTTTCGTTCGTTTACTGTTTACTTGCATCAAAATATCGTCTAACTGTGCCGGTGAAAGCTCTGCATGACGTTTCGCAGCCATAGGTGCCGACTTCAAGTACAAGCGAACGACAATTTGTTATGAGCAGAAAGGAAGCGCAGTAAGTAAACTGACGTTATCCATGTAATATCAAATGCAGAGGGCATCATCACGTTCTTTTACATGTCACGTGAGTCATGTTTAACCAATGGCAGTGCACGCTGAATGAGTGAGGTGTAATGATGCAGAATATTTCATACATATAAATGAATGTCATTCATTTATGCGTCTCAAATGTAGACTTCATTACACTACTTTATTTCACCTTCTGCGTTTTTGAAGCGTTTTTGTTACCGTTTGTTTGTTTGCTTGTTTGTTACCGACCATTGTTTGTTAGACTTACTCGTAATTCAAGGGCCCAATCAATATTTTACTCGGATGAGCAGCAGTCCAAGAATATATAAAATATGTTCAAATATTCCAAAGATGAGAAATTGATTGCCAAGGCTAACCAATACTTACCGAGAGCTAATTCAATGGACGTTTTGGGAAGTAGGGTATCTGCCTAAAATCATCCATTACATTGTATGTTCGTCGTAAAAATGGATTCTCGATGTTTATAAAGGGATTTTGAAACTTTCAATGAACATCCAAAAATCAACTCCGCTAAAGCAAATGAACAGGTGAACACTTTTATTTTAATTGCCGATCCGGCGGTACCATGAACAGAGTTTATGCAAAACAGGTACTGAAGTACAGCTGATAAAATTTCGTTCCATGTTGATATCACCAAAAATCAAATAGTCGACGGTTTCCAAATTGTGGATTTTTGTAATTTTAGTTTTTGACTTCATGAACCACAATCTTTTATATTCGCTTTGCTTTGAATGTGGAGAGGGGAAATGTCTGAAGGTGCAGTAAACACGGCAGCAAAATGTTGTGTCAAAGCTCAGCAAGTAATGAGCGATTTTATTTACTCTGCCGGAGTAGGGCAGAGGTATATGTTAATCCCTTTTCTAATCCCTTTTCTCTGTTTATTAACGAGTTGAATATGTTGATAAATTCAGGAAATCGGGGCACACAAATTATAATATAACTAGATTCACGTGCTTGTGTAAAGCTATGGGAATAGGCGCTCTCACATCCGTGCTTTATTTTACGTATCACGCCCCGGCCCGGTGCCAATATTTGGTAAACGCGTTGAATTCCGGACCTACTTTTGTATTTAGGCGAGTTGTGCGGATCCGCGAAATACAATGGTATGTACGATGACGTCAAACAGATAAAAATTTCATGGGATTGTGTATTATCACGTGAACTTTTCTTCTGACTTTTCGTTTGATGCGGATAGATCAAAATTGTTGTCCAGGATTGCAAAATATTGTCGCGATCTTGTTTTTTTATCCCCGCAATTACTTTCAATTGATCAGTAAAACGGCCCAACACCCTGGAGATATGCCAATGATTACTGGGTATTCATTCATATATCCTATCACGTTGAAGTTTTGATACGAGTGCCATCTTAGCCAACCAGACATACGGATTTGGTCACGTGAACTTGTCAATAATTGTCTCGCGCTGTCCTGACGCCAAAGAAGATCAGCCATCTGCTGGCAGGGGCTTCACCGCGCTTGACAGCCATTGTATTATGAACATAGTTATATAAGATAGTTTAAAATATTTTAACGAAAGGAAGGCAACAATAAGATCGAAATTGTAGTTCTTATTCTAGTTGTCGTGGCTTCCAGCATATCACAGGCTCGCGATCTTGGCGTGTCCGAAAAGTTCCGTTAGATAGCACCCTCTGTGACCATGACTACGTACCCGGCCACAACGTTAAAGGGCTGACACAGGTCTCGGCCGGTATCAACTCGTCAATCTCCTTTCCCGGTCGTCAATGTTTAGGTGTTACGGACTCTGATGATTGCCGTGACACATATCTCGCCAGTATACACCTCTTAATTTTGTCATTTGGTGGAAACTATTCTGTTTTCCGAGCCGACTTTCGGTAATACATCCTCAGCGTTGCCCCGCAGAGTTCAAGCTACAGCTGATGTCTTCTCTACAGCCCTACGCTGCAGGCTCGGGTCCTATAGAGAATTACGGAATTTTATGTGATGAAAGAAATTTATCGATGTTCGTCGAATGACTTGATGTTTGATGCTTTCTATGGCGCTTTCCAGAAGATAATATGGTACTTATTTATTCAGTTGAACTTACGTTGAGGTGTTGCTTTCGGGTTTATCGCCAGGTATGACGGCCACATTGAACCGTACGACTGGAGCCACGACATTACTGAGCTATTAAATCAATCCACGGCAGCCCATTCTGTTCTTGGGAAGAGCTAAATCTTTAGTGACTCAAAATTTTGTTGGACATGCCTTCCATGTCTCCATGTCTGAATTTATCGCATCACCTTTTCGTAAAAAAATGTCTTCAGAACACGGCATCGATCGCGACAGGTTGGTCTCTGCACGCAAGCGTCGCGGCATGCATGTATGAACAATACTTGCGTAGGAAAAAAGTTCCGGTTGATGAGGTAAAACATGGGTAATTAGGATTTTTATCCGTATTGTTCTATGTCACACAGGTGGCGATTTGGGCCAATTCATGTGGTAATACTGTAAACAACAGAGCACTATCAAAACTTGCAGTCAGGCACACTGCACCCTAATATGTCTATCACGTGCATTTCTGAACTACCTTCATTCTAGTTACTACGCGCGTTGCGATCCTCACACGCTCCTACTTTAATACACAAAGCCAGCGCTATATCAGAAAAATGCAGTCATCTCGTTCTGATCATATTGGAAACAGCCCCGCGCCAGTGACATCGGTTGATATATCTAAATTCTTGTGAAATACTAAGCGCGTTATTGATAATCACTGCTAATTTGTTTGTTTGTTTTTAAATATGAGAAAGTAAAGCGAAAGAATATAAACAAATCGAGGGCGATCACGCGTTGCTATGTGAACCAAGTCGTCAACCGGCCGTTGCTCATCTTCAAGTACACGGTGGCTTCAGCGCGAAATGGTTGCAAACTTTAGGCCTGCCCAAAAGCATTATATGTTTTCAATCGATTTTTTCTGATGATGGGACCTTGCTGTCTGTTGAGTGTAAATTACAATAATTTGCATCACGCTGTTGTCCTTATACACCTCGATTTCCGCCTCATTATTTGTCGGTCACTAACGTTGTTTTTAGTGCTCTAGAATAATGCAAGGAAATAAAGGACGTCATTGAGATATCAACCATTTCTGCAAGGGGATGCGACAATCGCTTTTCTGGAAAATTTACACAAAGGCGATGAATTTTTGATATCGCACTCTTTTTTATCTCCAAAACTATGCTGAATATTATTTAACTTCACATTTATCATTTCATAATTATATGGTCAAAACTTTATGGCTCTTTTAGAGGTTTTGTGGACCTCGGTCGTGCGCGCCCTCGCATGCTTGGACCCTACCGCCGTACAACCTCGGTAAACAAGTTCTCTATTAGGGCCGTAAATATTATTATAGCATGATACATCGATTTTATGAAAAATGCTGTTTATGAAATTTCAATGGCTGAGAAGCAGAAATAGATGGTTCCCTCTTCTCATTCATTTATTTCACATCTTCTTATAGTTTCAATCTATATTTAATGAAACTGATATCTACTTCATACTTTTCTGCAATGCACAGAAAACTGCTGCATTCGTATTATCTTCCAAATAATGTCATGCCAGTGAGATGCCGGTAACAATTCCCGTTAATTTGATCTGAGCTACTAAATATGGTCATAAATTGAAGGCCATATTGGCGTATTATTTAGTTTGGTAACACAACTTGGCTGTCTCTGAAAATTGTAACATCACCAGAGTATAGAATAATTCGTGCAAGACTTTAGTAAACTTACATAAAACCATGTATAAGCATACAATCCGGAATTAATCAAACTCTTAGAATTTCCACTCGAGCTAAACTACAAAGTCTATCGATTGTTAATGTAAGATATTGGTTATTGTAGAGGATCGTGTATATCTCACGAGTTGCACACGTTATATCTGATACAAATATTCGTAAAGTGAATCGATGGATGTGATTTCATTGTTAATCATGCAATCCGAAAAAGTGTAACTGTACAACCAATCATTACAACCATTTTCAGCTATAGAGCACGAAGCCACTGCAGTGAACTGCAATAAAACTGCTCACACTAATTAGTTTTAGCTGTAGCCAGCTGGCAAAGTCGACAACATTGTATGTCCCATGCAGACAGTTTGTCTGGGGAAGTTGAAATTAAAAAGATTTGTACATGGACCAGTGCATGGTAATGTTACATTATATCTTAATCTTGAACACGGGTGCCAATCGTAAACTCTCATTTACAACCCGAGCCTCAGACAGAGCTAGTTTTGCCTTTGTACAAACAGACTTTTTGTCTGTATCAAGTAGCCTTGTTCAACACCAAAGTGGCTACGGCTACAGCTGAAACTAATTAGTGTAAGCAGTTTTATTGCAGTTCACTGCAGTGGCTTCGCGCTCTATTACTGAAAATGGTTGTATCTTTTTTCTGGCTTCATTCTTCTACGACAGAACACTGTTCAATACAAAGTGCCGAGCGACTGAATTGTGGTGGAAGCAACATTAATTCTGAAGCGTGTCTTCGACATGGCTGTTGCTGGTACAGTGGTCAACCTAGCAGTGGGAGCAAATGTTTTCTGAAAAGTATGTACATGCAGTTACGATATTATTACGATATCGCCTCCTTAACAGTTTTGAAACAGGCAACGACTACCATGCAAAGACGCAACAGTTTTTGAAGCAGATTTCAGACTTCAGGATCCTGCATGTATTTTACAGGCGTTATTGAGACTATTTATTCATCTATTTCCGCTGCATTCTATTTTCTAAAGGTGCCTGAACGTTAGATTTCATATGGAGACCAGTAATTCTATTTGCCATGTCTGTCGCACACTAATGGCGACGTTGGTTTAGCCGTTTTGTTTTGTCAGTATCACTGATATGGTTAATTCTAAGTATTTTGAATAAGAGACAAATTGGAGCATTATATATTGAATGTACGGTGTCACAGTAAACTAGGCTTTAACGTGCTTCCTCTTTTCCGTCATGTTTTTATTCCATAAATAAACTAAAATTTACTTGTTTCAGCGTTTCACTTTACAGCTAACCATGTATTTATCGATATGTTATTTTAACTACGGCAGAGCTAGAATCCTCTTATATATGCTATTGATTGTATACTACGTTGTAAAAGTGATGAAGTATTTTTAATGATGTATCGTAAAGATGGGTGTAAGCACGTTTTCACATGCGTTTTAAAAGCCTGAAAATCTTTTCTTTTGCACTATGTTTCATTCGTAGAAGAATGTATCATAGAAGAAGGTGACCGTATCCTCTGTAACCACACGGACATAGATGATTGTCTGCAACGTGGATGCTGCTATAATACATCCTGCTTCCGCTCAACAGGTAATACATTATTTCATTATTTTTATAGACTATAGAATCATAATATCGTTTCTTTCCGTCTTAAAATTTCACCGTGGTTATGTACAATTTAGTATTCGCACAGGAAAAAGTGGTTGAATTGTAGAATATTCATGACACCAGCACTAATGTTATAACAGTTTTTATTCTGAATAGTGCATGTGACATCAGGTGCTGCCAAAGGAGCTGTTTGTGCAAAATGGTGTTCGTGCGCAGTTTTTGCGGGGGTGGGGGGGGGGGGGGAAAA